>CM042222.1:25450658-25720658 GCA_023566465.1 Cottus gobio
AAGACTTGGGGTTGGATGAACCCATATCCCTGGCAGAGGCCACTAAGGTAGTCAAAAAGCTCCTTGGTGGCAAGGCGCCGGGGGTGGATGAAATCCGCCCTGAGATGCTGAAGGCGCTGGACTTTGTTGGGCTGTCTTGGCTGACACGCCTCTTCAATGTCGCATGGGGGTCGGGCACAGTGCCCATGGACTGGCAGACCGGGGTGGTGGTTCCCATCTTCAAGAAGGGGGACCGGAGAGTGTGCTCGAATTATCGGGGTATCACACTACTCAGCCTCCCGGGAAAAGCTTATGCCAGGGTGCTGGAACGGAGGCTCCGACCGTTTGTCGAACCTCGGATTCAAGAAGAACAGTGCGGGTTTCGTCCTGGTCGTGGAACAGTGGACCAGCTCTTTACCCTTGCAAGGATACTGGAGGGGTCCTGGGAGTTTGCCCAACCAGTCTACATGTGCTTTGTGGACTTGGAGAAGGCTTTCGACCGGGTCCCTCTGGGCTTTTTGTGGGGGGTGCTGCGGGAGTATGGTGTGCCGGACCCGTTGCAACGGGCCATCCGGTCTCTGTATGCCTGCAGTAGGAGCTGTGTTCGTATCCTCGGCAGTAAGTCAGATACGTTCCCGGTGGGTGTTGGCCTCCGCCAGGGCTGCCCTTTATCACCGGTCCTGTTCGTGACTTTCATGGACAGGATATCTAGGCGCAGCCGTGGGGCGGAGAATGTCAGGTTCGGGATCTCAGGATAGCCTCTCTGCTGTTTGCAGATGATGTGGTCCTGTTTGCCTCCTCGGACCATGACCTCCAGCATTCACTGGGGCGTTTTGCAGCCGAGTGTGAAGCGGCGGGGATGAGAGTCAGCACCACGAAATCTGAGGCCATGGTGCTCTGCCGGAAACCGGTGGATTGCTCCCTCCGGGTGGGGACAGAGTGCCTACCACAAGCGAAGGAGTTCAAGTATCTCGGGGTCTTGTTCACGAGTGAGGGTAAAATGGAGCGGGAGATCGACAGGCGTATCGGTGCGGCTGCAGCAGTAAAGCAGGCGTTGCACCGGGCCGTCTTGGTGAAGAAGGAGCTGAGCCGGAAGGTGAAGCTCTCAATTTACTGGTCGGTCTACGTCCCAACCCTCACCTATGGTCACGAGCTTTGGATCGTGTCCGAAAGAACGAGGTCGCGGATACAAGCGGCCGAAATGAGTTTCCTCCGTAGAGTGGCCGGGCTCAGCCTTAGAGATAGGGTAAGGAGCTCGGACATCAGGAGGGAGCTTGAAGTCGAGCCGCTACTCCTTCGTGTCGAAAGGAGTCAGCTGAGGTGGTTCGGGCATCTAATTAGGATGCCTCCAGGACGCCTCCCTTTAGAGGTTTTCCAGGCACGTCCAACTGGTAGGAGGCCCCGGGGAAGACCCAGGACACGCTGGAGGGATTATATCTCCCAGCTGGCCTGGGAACGCCTCGGGATCCCCCAGAATGAGCTGGTAGATGTTGCGGGTGAGAGAGAAGCCTGGGTCAGCCTGCTTGACCTGCTGCCTCCGCGACCCGACCCCGGATAAGCGGTGGAAAATGGATGGATGGATGTTTCAGACAGAATGCTCTGCAGGTCAGCTAGTACACAGAGGATCTGTGTGCGTGTGTGTGTGTGTGCGTGTGTGTGTCTCTGTGTGTGTGTGTGTCTGTGACTCTGAGTGATTTCTGTTGGACTTTACCCACTCTCACTTTTTCCATTGTTAACATTAATGGCCGTGTGTGTCCATTACAGCAGCCGACGTGTCGCTGTGTGTCCCGTCTCTACGCTACCAGTGTGTGTGTGATGTCAACACAACCTCCTTGTGTGCGTTTGATTCCAGGCGGCTGCTTGTGGCGACTTTAAAACACGGAAATAACTCAACCAATCAAACACTCTCTCTCTGTATCCTTGTGTCATTTGATGTTGTTGGTTTCATTTTTGGATAATTTGTACATTTTAAGATGTGAAATCTTAATATGTACAAAGAAAATACACAAAATCAAAGAGTGTAACTCAAGAGAAGAGTTCTTCTCTACGTGGGCAGAAGTTGAGTCGTGCATCTGAAGTCTGCATCAAGTGTACGTTCCCGGAGAGGAAATGGGAAATTACTGGTTTGGTTACCGTCTAAGTGCTGGAGAAGATCATAACTTAGATCAAAACTTATGAAAGATGACGCTGAAGTTTGAGCTTTCAAAAGCGTTTAATATTTTTCTGCTCTGTGAAAAACTAGCTAGCCGAACTCTATCTCCCATCATGCATTGCACTGAAGGAAAAATGTCAGACGGACGAGAGGGACAAATCCACGAGTTGTGGCGAGAAAGTGAGACAGAGCTCACCTTCGTTTTTTTTTTACCCTTTCACAATAAAAGCCCGAGGCGTACAGAGCTTACCAGGAGGAGCTGAAGTTCCCTTAGAATACTTCTATGTACTACTCTGCAGTACTCTGTTACTGCGCCTCCAATACTTCTATGTACTACTCTGCAGTACTGCAGTTTTTTTTGTAGGAAGAGAGTTTGAGAGAAGTGATTTATTATTTGTCTCTCCATTATTATTATTATTATTATTTATTTAATTTGGTACACATACAATGTACTGCAGCAGATGTTTTTTACGTGTAGTATCGTGTTCCCAGAAGAAGTACCTCGTGATCCAGTGTCATGATATTTGTCATGAACGTCTCCCAGTAGCTGAACTCTAACTGGTCTGTAATGGTGAAGGGTTCTCCCAGTATTACTATATGTATATATACATTCATTATTATTAATATGTCACATGTGAAAGAAAGAGAAGGGATGGAAACATGAGGAAGGGATGATAACACACCCCCTCAACTACACACAACTACACACACACACACACACACACACACACACACACACACACACACACACACACACACACACACACACACACACACACATGCCTCCATCTTCGTTTTCCCACTGTTGAAACCAATAGTGGGAGTTTTGTGGACCAAAGTTCCCACACTTGTTGGCTGCACCATGACCGTGGCTTCCAAAGTCAAATGGGGTGTGTGTGTGTGTGTGTGTGTGTGTGGTTTTGTTTGTGTGTGCCCCCCTCTTTCACCCCCTATAGCCTTTCTCATGGAAATTGGCAAGCAAGCAAATTGTGTGCACCTATGACCTATAACTCTCTCTCTCTCCCTCTCTCTGTGCCTCTCCCTCTCTCTCTCTCTCTCTCTCCCTCTCTCTGTGCCTCTCCCTCTCTCTCTCTCTCTCTCTCTCTCTCTCTCTCTCTCTCTCTCTCTCTGTGCCTCTCCCTCTCTCTCACACACTCACACACTCACACACACACACACACACACACACACACACACACACACACACACACACACAGCTGTCTGTGCTATTTCTGACTACCCAGACTGTCGAGTCATCCCAGGACTGAGAAAGCAGAAAAGGGGAGAGGGGGAGAGGGGGAGAGGGGGAGAGGGGGAGGAATTAGCAAGCCTCTCTCTCCCTTCCTGCCCTTTTCTCCTTCCTTTCCTCCCTTTCTTCTTAAATTCTTTCTCTTTCTCGCCTCTTTTCTTCCTCTCTTCCAGCCTTCCCGTACCGTTTCTGTCCCATGTCCTTCTACGTCTTTCCATCCGTTCTTCGTGAACTATTTCTTTTCTTTCTCCTCCTCTCATTTATTTTCCTCTCTTTCTAGTTTTCTTCATCCTTTCCTTCCAGTTGGTGCAGCAGGAAGGAGGCTGGAGGGCTGGTGCCCCCTCCCCCCACCCACCCCCCACCCTGCAGCCCCCCCTCTTAAAAACAGGCTTGATGAAAGGCAAATTAAAAAAGTATTTACTCTGTTAATTATACGTGTAGCAGCTGGATGTGAATCAGATCTACAAATCTTTACGTAAAGGTGAACCAGGAAGTATGAAGAGGGACTAGTATCTGTTCCTCAGCCTGAACTTTATCGAGTCCTTTGGACATGTAAGATCATTTGTGTGTAACTAGACATTCGTAGAGGAGCGCACAACAAATCAGATGAGATGTTGTGAGGATACGTTGCAATACAAAGAGTTCAGTCTGCTGGACATTAGCTGTGATTACCACCATGCAGTACAGAAGGTGTATTTGGTCATACAGCTCTTGATTATCCATGAAAATAGATCCGGCAACTCAAGGTGTCTCCCCACAAACAGCCGGTCTCGAGTCCTCGTCGTTATAAACTGTGTGATGAGCTGCTCGTCTTCTCTTGTCTGCATTTCGGATTCAAAATGAAGGCGACAGTATCCCATGAAGGCCTTTCAGCGTTTAGCCCGACTACACACACTTGATTCTGATTGACGTCCAGCATCCCTCCTTCCTGCTTCCTCTACTGCCTCCTATGCATCTTATGCCTCCTCGCTCACTTCTTTCCGTTCCTTTCCCTCCACTCGTTCCTCTCTTCCTTCACACCATACTTCTCCCTCTCTGCCTCCCTCGCCTCTTTTCCACCCCCGTCCTCCCCCCTCCCTCCCTCCCTCCCTCTCTGTCTGTCTGCTCTCTCCGAGCCATCTGACTCGGCAATGACCGCCTGTGACCTTTAGCTGAATGCAGAAGGAGGAGGAGGAGGAGGAGGAGGAGGAGGAGGAGGAGGAGGAGGAGGAGGAGGAGGGGGAGGAGGAGGGGGAGGAGGAGGAGGAGGAAGATAGACGGTGTGCAGGCAGCGGATGACAAATGAGCTAATTGCTTCAGATTAACCATGGAGAGTCTGCCTCGCGGCCTCGTCCTGTCTAGACACCCCCACAGAGGGAGCAGATCTCTCTCATGCAACATGGCCGAGAAGTTCAGCTTTTAAGTTCAAGTGAAAGATGAGGTCAGGAATCCACCCACAGCAGGAGCCTGTGCATTAAAGGGTTCCCTTTTTTAAGAAAACTGGGTCAAAATTGATGCAGCGGAGGCCGAGATATCCTGACCTTTAGTTCCTATCAAGCTCCAAAAGCTCCTGCATTTCCCATAATGCAACATTTAGGTGTTTGTCATGAAGTCTACAACAACCATTGGTAATTTTGTAATATACAGGCGGCAACCTTTAAGTGTCTTAAAGCTGCATTCTCTCTCCTGACCACCAGGGGGCGACTCCTCTGGTTGTATAGAAGTCTATGCTGCATGAGTTAAAGCTGCATTCTCTCTCCTGACCACCAGGGGGCGACTCCTCTGGTTGTATAGAAGTCTATGCTTCATGTGTTAAAGCTGCATTCTCTCTCCTGACCACCAGGGGGCGACTCCTCTGGTTGTATAGAAGTCTATGCTTCATATGTTAAAGCTGCATTCTCTCTACTGACCACCAGGGGGCGACTCCTCTGGTTGTATAGAAGTCTATGCTTCATGTGTTAAAGCTGCATTCTCTCTCCTGACCACCAGGGGGTGACTCCTCTGGTTGTATAGAAGTCTATGCTTCATGTGTTAAAGCTGCATTCTCTCTCCTGACCACCAGGGGGCGACTCCTCTGGTTGTATAGAAGTCTATGCTTCATGTGTTAAAGCTGAATCTGTCTCCTGACCACCAGGGGGCGACTCTTCTGGTTGTATAGAAGTCTATGCTTTATGATAGAAATGTTTCTACTTTTTATAGTTTTAAACCAAAAATATGAATAAAAATAGAAAAACCTTTCGACCTTCATGGAGAGAAACTGGAACATGCAGCTGTTACATGAATACAATATTTGCAGAACAAAAGGAATCTGTTCACATAAAAGACCTCGTGACCTCTGCATTCCTGGACGCAGTCATGATAAGATTTAAAAAACATTTTTTGTTTGTGAAATAAGCTTCAGAAAACTATGCGCTCAGTATTTTATTTTTATTTGGCACAAAAATAAACGTGACAAATCAAACGCAGTGAACTCTGGAGAGCGGTTTGGATCAGCGTTAAAGTGAATCCTCACTGAGGCATGTTCGGGCCTCCAGGAGGGTTTTAAAAAGGATTTGGTTGAGCCAAAACAAAAAATAGAGGCGAGTAAAATAGGTGCTGAGAAAAGAAATTCATTCCTTTTTACGTTCATTCAGAGTTGGAAACGTGCCCGGTGTTGAGTGAATATTTGTTTTATCGATATGATTATGGAATCTTGTTGCAACCTTGATGCAGAACATCTGGACGGAAACGTGACATAAAAAGACGACGATGTCTGTTAGGAGGCAGAATGGAAGGAGTGAGGTAAGGGAGGAAGGGAGGAGGCAGGAAATGAAAGAAGGACGAAGCAATGGAGGGAGCAGGGGGAGCATGACAAGTAGGAAGGGGGAGGGGGGAGAGGGGGGATGCTGATCGACCCGCTGACCTCTGAAAGGAAGTATAAAGTTTTATGAAAATGTCTTCAATACGTCGACAATGTGTAAAGAGGAGAGGCCTCACAAGGCTCTGCTCAATGTCAATCATCTTGTAGCCCCGCCCCTACAGTATCCCCTGTCAATCACCCTGTAGCCCCGCCCCCAAAGCGTCCCCTGCTTTATGGTCTGTTTGACTCTAAATGAGCATAATTTACTAAATGAACATCATGCTGTATTGAAGAAGGAAAAGAAAGGAGGGAAAGGAAATGAGAGCGGGGAGGAGAGGAGAGAGGAGAGGAGAGAGGAGATAGAGGGAAAAGAAAGGAGAGAGAGGAAAGAGAAAAGGAGAGGAAAGGAGAGCGAGGAAAGGAAATGAGAGAGGAAAGGAGTTGAAGTGTTGGCTGGAAGATGAAGTTCAGCACCAGCTGACGGAACAGAGACGGACAAGCTGTCAGCAGGCAGTGTGCCACACACACACACACACACACACACACACACACACACACACACACACACACACACACACACAGATGGCGAGGCATCACGGTGCGTTCAAGTGTCCGTTCCCTTTCGCCTTTTACAAAAACACTTCTCTATGACAAGCAGAGGAATGTGATCTGTTTATGTTTCATTATTTTAGTCTGTTTATGTTCCCTCGTGTGTGTGCATGTGTGTGTGTGGTGTGTGTGTGTGTGTGTGTGTGTGTGTGTGTGTGTGTGTGTGTGTGTGTGTGTGTGTGTGTGCGTGTGTGTGTTATTTTCCACCGTTTCCTGTCGCTCATCTCTCCTTGCTTCCTTTCCTCTGTTTTCACATGACAACAGTCGTCCTTTCGATGCAATATTCAAAAATGAAATATGGAAGTGAAAAAGTGGAAGTGGTTCCATGTGACTGATATGGTTATGAACTCAGTGTGTGTGTGTGTGTGTGTGTGTGTCATGCGAGCGCAGCAGCAGTTCGATATTGTGTAATAAAAATACCGCCTTAAGGCCTACGGCAGGATTTATTTTTGTATATAATATATATATTTGTTTATGAATACTTTCACATGGAACTTGAATATTGTTTCTCAGCAACAGGAGACAGCAAACTTTCTTTACTCCTTCCGTTCTTACCTTAATATATCACAATATATTATATATAATATAGAGTATGTTTTCCATCTTAAAAGCAGAGAATCATATCATCCCTTTAATGATTCCTCAATCATATTTATTTTCATAATCTGACACATTTTGTACATTAACTTCACGACTTTATGGCTTATGGCACAATCGAGTAATAATCGAGTAATAATCGAGTATTAATCGTGAAAACTCTTCTGCAGATCAAATCCAGCTCTTCGGCCATCCGGCTGCAAGTGAAACGTTTACCTTTCAGGGAGATGTCGAGGCTGAAAATTCACAAAATCCAGGCAAATAATAACTTCCATCCATCCATCCATCCATCCATTATCTGAACCGCTTATCCTCTTTAGGGTCGCGGGGCGCTGGAGCCGATCCCAGCTGTCATTGGGCGAAGGCAGGGTACACCCTGGATAAGTCGCCAGTCTATCCAGGGCTCAAATAATAACTTTATTATTATTATTAATTTAAGTGTTTACATTTATTTTGATGCAAAGACTTGAAAGTGAAAGCGTCTCTTTAGCTTCCATATGTTTACATGTTGCCTCTTTAAGTGTGCAAATAAAATATATAAACATAAATATTAAAACTAATATTTTGGCCCTTAAATCAAATAATAATCGTGATCTTAATATTGATTAAAAAAAACACTAATTTAGTTTTACAAAGTTTAAATTCCCCCCTCCCTCCCCCGTCTCCCTTTCCTCTCTCATCATTATTCTGTCCGGCCCTCTGACCCATCTGTGTCTCCCAGACGCTCCCCCCCTCCCCTTCTCTGTCTCCGCCCCTCCTCCCTCACATTGACCCCTTTTGTTCACAGCTATTGGGTGATGGGGGGTGAGGGAGAGGGGGGTCCGGTCAGCTGTTTCCTCTGTGTGTGTGTGTGTGTGTGTGGGAATGTGCGGTGGGAGAGAGCAGCAGACAAAAGCCTGGTCGGACCTCAGAGTGCGAGCGTCACCCGGCGAGGACGCACGTCGTTTCGGAGCACCCGAGGGCGACGGAGGGAGTCTCACTGGGGAAGATCTGTTTTTTTAAGTTTCTTTTATTTTGTTGTTGTTGTTGTTTGGTGTGGAGGGACAAAACAAACCACCAACAATTATCACAACAATCCCAGGATTACAAAGAGCCGGTAGAGGAATATGCAGCCGGCTCGCAGCCACAACCATGACAACTGTGTGCAGACGCAGCTGTGCGGTGAGTTCCTCACAGACCCAGAGTCAGCTGGGGTTCCTGTTCTGGGGGTTAGGGTTCTGAGGGTTCATGGTCTGAGGGTTCATGTTCTGAGGGTTAGGGTTCTGAGGGTTCATGGTCTGAGGGTTCATGTTCTGAGG
Source organism: Cottus gobio (assembly GCA_023566465.1). NCBI lineage: Eukaryota > Metazoa > Chordata > Actinopteri > Perciformes > Cottidae > Cottus > Cottus gobio. The sequence goes on from CM042222.1 coordinate 25,459,361, forward strand.
GTTAGGGTTCTGAGGGTTCATGGTCTGAGGGTTAGGGTTCTGAGGGTTCATGGTCTGAGGGTTCTTGTTCTGAGGGTTCCTGTTCTGAGGGTTCATGTTCTGAGGGTTCTTGTTCTGAGGGTTCCTGTTCTGAGGGTTCATGTTCTGAGGGTTCTTGTTCTGAGGGTTCCTGTTCTGAGGGTTCATGTTCTGAGGGTTCATGTTCTGAGGGTTCCTGTTCTGAGGGTTCTTGTTCTGAGGGTTCTTGTTCTGAGGGTTCATGAGTCAGGGTTGATGTATTGATTAGTTTATTGACAGAGGACAAGCTGTATGTTGTCAGATATTCAGACTTCGTGTGTTGAGGTGATTCAGAGTTCTGTGTTGATGGTAACGTTGAGTAAAGGTTTAAGTCAATGAAGGGATTTGGAAATTCTCTGCAACCTTTTCCATAAGTGGAAGGTCTTCCTGAAGAGAAGAGTCACAGCCAATGGTTTAGAACCAGTCTGTAACCAGTACAGGACTTATACTGGGCTCATACGGTCATACTGAACCTGGGAAAGTCATGGAATCTGGTGTTTGGTATTTCCAGGCCTGGAAGTCCTGGAAAAAAATTAAATCCCAAAGGTTTTGGAAAAGTCCTGGAAAAGTCCTGGAAATCCATCGGTCAAAACGTGTCTGAACCTGTTTAAAACTCTTAAGCCGACTCTGACGTGAGAGGATAGAACCTCTGAATGCTTCTGGGGTTCACCTGGGGAACCGTGAGGTCGGCGGTTCGATTCCCCGGCTTTTCACGGTCCACGAGTAGAAGATTCCCAAGTGGCTCTCGGGGTCAGAGGTCAACCTTCCTGCATGAGTCTTATTGATCAATGAGGAACTCAGCCGGCCGACAAGCACCATTTCATAACCTTTGGATGAATCCAACCGGATGAATGGATGGATTCATTCAAAGGTTATGAAATGGTCACAAGGGGTCACATGACTGTCTGCCCCCCCCCCCCTCCACACCCCCTCCCACGGTGTTGTGTAACGGTCAGCTGGTCAGAAGGACATAACAAGACTGTGAGAACTGGTGTGAACCGTCTGAAAACCTGTCTGCAGCGTGTATGCGTGTGCATGTGTGTGCATGTGCGTGTGTGTGTGTGTGTGTGTGTGTGTGTGTGTGTGTGTGTGTGTGTGTGTGTGTGTGTGGTGTCTGTAGGCTACTTTTCTGTCTGACATGGCCCTGACCTCCGCCTGCTCCCTGTGAAAAAAACAAAAGTGTGAGAAAGTGCCCCTTATGTCTGTGTGTGTGTGTGTGTGTGTGTGTGTGTGTGTGTGTGTGTGCGTGTGTCAGTGGGGGTGGTGGATGCAGGAAGAGGGGGTTTCGAGCAGACTGCCTCTAAACAAAGCTAGCCCTGTGTGTCTGTCTGGTCTGGCTGTGTGTGAGTGTGTGTGTGTGTGTGTGTGTGTGTGTGTGTGTGTGTGTGTGTGTGTGTGTGTGTGTGTGTGTGACACCCTACATAAGGACTACATCGCTGTCTGGACTGTGTCTGAAAACCTTTTTTCTCCTCACAACACAGAAACTCACCTTGTTGTCTATAAAATAAAAGTTCACCGCTGTGGCATGATTTCTAATTTAATATCTTTTATATGAGCACATGGTACACATTTATTTTGAAATCTTATTTATCTTCCTTTTCTTTATATATTAATTATCATTCTAAAACACTTATATTGTACATGTTGTTTTTTCTTTAAATATTCTGTCCTCGTATTCTTTTATTTCCTCTTAATTTGTTTATTGAAGCATTTTTTTACATTTGTAACAAAAATGCTGTAAAAATAAAAGCAAAGTTTAATATTTCGGGGAAAGAAAGAAAAGTTACGTACAAATATGTTACTGACGTTTTATTTTTGTTATTATTTGTTTATTATTTCAAGTGTTTGCGTTGTACGTCCTGACTTTTAGTCCACAGCATCCTACACTTCCCATCATGCACCTGCACAGAGTCTTTCCATTAGACAGATTCGACCCCGGTGACATCACCATGACATCATCGGGTCCTTTGTCCCAGACTCCATAGTATCTAACCCGCCTCTCTCTCCTGCAGCCCAGCTGGAGTTCGTCCAGATCCTGGTGATCGTGGTGGTGATGATGGTGATGGTGGTGGTCATCACCTGCCTGCTGAACCACTACCGCCTATCGGCACGCTCCCTCCTCTCCAGACACGCCCCCGCCCGCAGGAGGCACCTGCCATTGGCCAACGTAAGTCGGAGACGTTAACGCCTTGATCGACTATTCTGAAACGTTACGTTAAAGCACGCACGTGAGGCGTAACTCTAGGAGAAGTGAAAGTAAAACCCCTGAATGTGTATTCAGCATGTTTTCCTTCCGCTAGTCCGTGGGAAAATGTCCAATTTCACTTAACCGCTTCCAAAAAAATATCCATCCATCCATCCATCCATTTTCCACCGCTTATCCGGGGTCGGGTCGCGGAGGCAGCAGGTCAAGCAGGCTGACCCAGACTTCTCTCTCACCCGCAACATCTACCAGCTCATTCTGGGGGATCCCGAGGCGTTCCCAGGCCAGCTGGGAGATATAATCCCTCCAGCGTGTCCTGGGTCTTCCCCGGGGCCTCCTACCAGATGGACGTGCCTGGAAAACCTCTAAAGGGAGGCGTCCTGGAGGCATCCTAATTAGATGCCCGAACCACCTCAGCTGACTCCTTTCGACACGAAGGAGTAGCGGCTCGACTTCAAGCTCCCTCCTGATGTCCGAGCTCCTTACCCTATCTCTAAGGCTGAGCCCGGCCACTCTACGGAGGAAACTCATTTCGGCCGCTTGTATCCGCGACCTCGTTCTTTCGGACACGATCCAAAGCTCGTGACCATAGGTGAGGGTTGGGACGTAGACCGACCAGTAAATTGAGAGCTTTGCCTTTCGGCTCAGCTCCTTCTTCACCAAGACGGCCCGGTGCAACGCCTGTTTTACTGCTGCAGCCGCACCGATACGCCTGTCGATCTCCCGCTCCATTTTACCCTCACTCGTGAACAAGACCCCGAGATACTTGAACTCCTTCGCTTGTGGTAGGCACTCTGTCCCCACCCGGAGGGAGCAATCCACTGGTTTCCGGCAGAGCACCATGGCCTCAGATTTCGTGGTGCTGACTCTCATCCCCGCCGCTTCACACTCGGCTGCAAAACGCCCCAGTGAATGCTGGAGGTCATGGTCCGAGGAGGCAAACAGGACCACATCATCTGCAAACAGCAGAGAGGCTATCCTGAGATCCCCGAACCTGACATTCTCCGCCCCACGGCTGCGCCTAGATATCCTGTCCATGAAAGTCACGAACAGGACCGGTGATAAAGGGCAGCCCTGGCGGAGGCCAACACCCACCGGGAACGTATCTGACTTACTGCCGAGGATACGAACACAGCTCCTACTGCAGGCGTACAGAGACCGGATGGCCCGTTGCAACGGGTCCGGCACACCATACCCCCGCAGCACCCCCCACAAAAAGCCCCGAGGGACCCGGTCGAAAGCCTTCTCCAAGTCCACAAAGCACATGTAGACTGGTTGGGCAAACTCCCAGGACCCCTCCAGTATCCTTGCAAGGGTAAAGAGCTGGTCCACTGTTCCACGACCAGGACGAAACCCGCACTGTTCTTCTTGAATCCGAGGTTCGACAAACGGTCGGAGCCTCCGTTCCAGCACCCTGGCATAAGCTTTTCCCGGGAGGCTGAGTAGTGTGATACCCCGATAATTCGAGCACACTCTCCGGTCCCCCTTCTTGAAGATGGGAACCACCACCCCGGTCTGCCAGTCCATGGGCACTGTGCCCGACCCCCATGCGACATTGAAGAGGCGTGTCAGCCAAGACAGCCCAACAAAGTCCAGCGCCTTCAGCATCTCAGGGCGGATTTCATCCACCCCCGGCGCCTTGCCACCAAGGAGCTTTTTGACTACCTTAGTGGCCTCTGCCAGGGATATGGGTTCATCCAACCCCAAGTCTTCAGGCGCTGCCCCCTGTTCAGGGGACATGTTGACCGGGTTTAGGAGTTCCTCAAAGTGCTCCTTCCACCGCCCGACGATATCCTCTGTCTGGGTCAGCAGCAACCCTCCCCCGCTGATAACAGCCTGGGGAAGGCCCTGCTTTCCCTTCCTGAGTCGTCGGATGGTTTGCCAGAACCTCCTTGAGGCCAACCGAAAGTCCTTCTCCATGGCCTCCCCGAACTCCTCCCATGCCCGAGTTTTAGCATCCGTGACCACCGCAGCTGCAGTCCTTCTGGCCTGTCTGTACCTGTCAGCTGCTTCAGGAGACCCCTGGGCCAACCAAGCCCGAAAGGCCTCCTTCTTCAGCTTGACGGCTTCCCTCACCCCCGGTGTCCACCACCGGGTTCTCGGGTTGCCGCCACGACAGGCACCGATGACCTTCCGACCACAGCTCCTAGCGGCCGCGTCCACAATAGAGGCTTTGAACATGATCCACTCGGATTCCATGTCCCCAACCTCCCTCGGGATGTGTGAGAAGTCCTTCCGGAGGTGGGAGTTGAAGACCTCCCGGACAGGATCCTCCGCCAGACGTTCCCAGTTCACCCTCACTACACGTTTGGGCTTGCCAGGTCTTTCTGGCCGACTCCCCCGCCATCTGATCCAACTCACCACCAGGTGGTGATCAGTTGACAGCTCTGCTCCTCTCTTCACCCGAGTGTCCAAAACATACGGCCGCAGATCAGATGATACGATTACGAAGTCGATCATTGATCTCCGGCCTAAGGTGCTCTGGTACCAGGTACACTTATGAGCCACCTTATGTTCAAACATGGTGTTTGTTATGGACAAACTGTGGCTAGCACAGAAGTCCAACAACGAAACACCACTCGGGTTCAGATCAGGCAAGCCGTTCCTCCCAATCACTCCCCGCCAGGTTTCTCTGTCGTCGCCCACGTGAGCGTTGAAGTCTCCCAGGAGAACTATGGAGTCGGCAGGCGGCGCCCTTTCCAGGACCCCTCCCACCAACTCCAAGAAGGCCGGATACTCCGAAATGCTGTTTGGTGCATAAGCACAAACAACAGTCAGAGCCTTACTCCCCGCAACTCGTAGGCGCAGGGAGGCGACCCTCTCGTTCTCCGGGGAAAACTCCAACACGGCGGCGCTCAGCCGGGGACTCGTGAGTATCCCCACTCCCGCCCGGCGCCTCTCACCCTGGGCGACTCCAGAAAAGAACAAAGTCCAACCCTTCTCCAGGAGTTTGGTTCCAGAGCCAGCGCTGTGCGTGGAGGCGAGCCCAACTATATCTAGCTGGTACCGCTCCACCTCCCTCACCAGCTCCGGCTCCTTCCCCGCTAGCGAGGTGACGTTCCACGTCCCTAGAGCTAGTCTATGTCGCCGGCGATCGGCTCGCCCAGGCCCCCTGCCCGGCCCGCCGCCCGGTCTACATAGCACCCGACCCCGATGTCTGTCCCTGCGGGTGGTGGGTCCACAGGGTGGCTGCACCATGATGTTTCTTCGGGCTGAGCCCGACCGGGCCCCATGGGCGAAAGCCCGGCCACCAGACGCTCGCCGACGAGCTCGCCTCCCGGGTCTGGCTCCGGGAGGGTGCCCCGGTTTCCCTGGTCCGGGCGAGGTAGCTACAGTCTTTGGGCTGCTTATCATCGAGGTTTTTTGAACCGCTCTTAGTCTGGGCTCTCCCCCGAGACCTGTTTGCCTTGGGAGACCCTACCAGGGGCAGATGCCCCGGACAACATAGCTCCCAGGATCATTGAGCCACTCAAACTCCTTCACCGCGTTAAGGTGGCGATTCGCGAAGGAGGCCAAAAAAATATTATTTAGTTTATTTATTAAGAAAATAAATTGAAAAGATAAAATAAATAAAATAAATAAAATAAATAAAATAAATAAAATAAATAAAATAAATAAATAAAATAAATAAAATAAATAAAATAAATATGCTATATTATGCTACAATGTGACATTTTGTAACTGTTTTTGGTTCTTGATGTGCAGCAGGATTTCTTTATTGTAGAAAATGTGCCGCGGCTCAAAAAAGGTTGAAAAACATCTGAAAGAAGACAACATTCCTGAAGTCTCAGTTTGAGGCGGTGCCGAGTGACACCATGTGACCACCGCGAATAAACGCCGCCGCAGGCCAGCGCTAACACGCTGACTAATTTGTTCATTTAAGGGCTCACACACACACGCACACACACACACACTCTCTTGACTTACACCTGAGGCCTCTACAAACATACGACTTAACTCGTGCTCCCTGAATCACCTGCTGCTGAATCACCGACATGTGTGTGACCCCCGTCTGCAACGGGACATGAGTAAAGCATGAGGCATAATCCTGCACACACACACACACACTGACACACATGCAGACCGGCAGGAAAAACCCGCCCGAGAACAAATAAAAACCAAACTTGAAAGACATTTTTAAAGAAGCTGTTGTCGTCGACCGGTTTCCAGCTGTTTCCACGACGATCTGAGAGGAATCGGGTCATTGCATCAGCGACCAGTCAGAGGATCCGCGTGATGAATTAAACAGAAACTTCTGAGACTGAACGTTTGAGAGCGATGGTGCACCAGCGGAGCCCCCTAGTGGCCAAAACGTGACGCAAACAATAAGACGCACACACACACACACACACACACACACACACACACACACACACACACACACACACACACACACACACACGTGCACGCTGCAAAACATGTTTTTATGCACGACAAAATAAAGAAGAAATAATTTTTCCTTTGACAAAATGGGAATAAACTTTGTTGGAACGAGGGATCCGGATCCGACCTTCCAAACCCGGGCTTTTGGTCTCGGGCGATACGATCAATAATAATCATAATCAGTGATCTGTATGTCTCACTGGGTGGAGGAGACTGGGATTATTATTTTATGAGGAAGGCCACGTCTTCAATTTTGCTTTTCTTTGTAAAGTAAAATGCAACAAATAAATACGTGGAGATACGTTCACTGAATTGATATTTAATGTAAAATATTCCACCGTAAACACTTTAATTGCAGCAACAGATGATTGAAACTTATCATGTACATAAATATAGAATTTAATTGATCGACCAACAATATTCGATTAAAATACTTATTATTATCCTTTTTGAATAATTCAGCTTCATTGACATGAAATAAAATACAATATCTGCTGTATATCTGCAATATTCTTCTGCAATATTCTTTAATGAATGACAGGTGTGAACTAATAATCAATAATACTCTCTCTCTCTCTCTCTCTCTCAGGAGGGAAGTCTGTGGTCTTCTGTTGCCACGGGGACAAACAGCAGTCTAAACGAGGTGAGTGAAGGAACGACCAGCAGGGTTCATACGGTCATGGAAAACCTGGAAAAGTCATGGAAATTTCTCATTTCTCATTCATTTGTGTCCTTTAAGGAATACTGTATGCTTTGGAATCCTCATTGTTAGTTTAAATACTACATTTTATCACTTTTCATGGACACACCCAGATTTCACTAAATGTTTGGTCATGGAAATTTGGTTTAAAGTCATGGAAAAGTTATGGAAAATTCATGGAAAAGTTATGTAAAAGTCATGGAAAGGTTATGGAAAAGTCATGGAAAAGTTATGGAAAAGTCAAGGAAAATTCATGGAAAAGTTATGGAAAAGTTATGAAAAAGTCATGGAAAGGTCATGGAAAAGTTATGGAAAAGTCATGGAAAAGTCATGGAATAGTTATGGAATAGTTATGGAAAAGTCATGGAAAGATTATGGAAAAGTCATGGAAAAGTTATGGAAAAGTCATGGAAAAGTTATGGAAAAGTCATGGAAAAGTTATGGAAAAGTCATGGAAAGATTATGGAAAAGTCATGGAAAAGTTATGAAAAAGTCATGGAAAGGTTATGGAAAAGTTATGAAAAAGTCATGGAAAAGTTATGGAAAAGTCATGGTACTCCATTGGTCAACATGTGTATGGACGCTGGACTCGTCAACCAGCTCGTTGTTGTTGTTGTTGTTGTTGTTGTGACGCGGCAGTAATCCGGTGTCATTCCTCTCAACAGCACCAGGTGTACAACCCCCGCCCTCCGGACCGAGGCGCCCCCTCGTCCTACCTCCAGCGGGAGCCTCAGCACTCCCAGTCCGAGCCCCAGTCCCAGTCCCATTCCCAGTCCCTGCCGCCGCTCCAGTCCCAGCGCTTCCAGCACACGTACGCCCCGAGCCGCTTCCAGCCGACGTACCCCTACCTGCCCCAGAGCCTCATCGACCTGCCGCCCACCATCTGCCTGTCGGACGGGGAGGAGCCTCCTCCGTACCAGGGGCCCTGCACGCTGCAGCTCCGGGACCCGGAGCAGCAGATGGAGCTGAACCGCGAGTCGGTCCGAGCGCCGCCCAACCGGACCGTGTTCGATTCCCACCCCATCAACCCGTCCAGCTCCTATCTGCAGGCCAGGTACTGACTTTCCTCCTCGACTCTCTTGAATGTGCGTTCCTTGTGCGTGTTCGCCCCTCACTGATTGGCCGCTGTTGTTTTCCCTCCAGCCCGCAGGCTCCTCCCCCGAGCGTCCACTCGGGCGTCAGCGTGCTCGAAGCCCAGGAGGCCTTGTCCCGGCACCAGAAGCAGGGCCCTCGGTTAGAGGGCGCTCCCCCGACCTACAGCGAGGTGATCGGGCACTACTACCACCCGGCGTCCCTGGGCCCCGGCCACAGCCACCGGACTGTCTCGGCCCCGCCCCCGCCCCCGGCCCCGCCCCCGGCCTCGCTCATCCACGGCCTGCTCCGGCCGCCGCCCCAGCAGCGGGGAAGCGTGGACAACAGGAACGCAAGGAACACGAAGGAGAAATCCCAGAAGCCCCAGCGGGTGTGACAGTACTGCCTCCTTCTCCCTCGCGGGAGCGGGGGGAGGGGGGGAGGACCAGGATTTTGTGCGCTCGCCGCTTGGGGGTGTGGTCAGCAGCCGATGGGGAGCTAGCTGGCGAACGGTGGAACGGTTTAAGGGCTGGTTCGCGTTAGTTGTAGTCGTAGCTGACCTGTGGTCAGTTTCACAGTTTCACCCACTCCAACGCTCCTCGCCAGACGAAGAACTCCTGGAAACACACATCACTCCTGCAGAGCACAGACATGATGATGATGATGTCAGAGGAGGGAGGGGCCTAGGGTGCAGAAAGGAGGGGAGGAGGAAGCATCCTTCTCCCCTCGACAACTCCACCTCGTCCCTCCTCCGTCAGACTGATAAACATTATAAATATTTACTCGTTCTGTTTTTTGTTTTTTTCACGCTTTACGAGATAATTCATTTTATCCAGACGAGCGTTGCAATCTTCTTGGTTCTTCCAGGTTTTGTTTCCCCTGCCGCTGCTTGGACTCCATTTAGGTCTCGAGCGCACCCTAACCACCGTTTTGGTCGTGTTCGAGTCCGCGTGTTCGAGTCCGCGTGTTCGAGTCCCGGTGTCTCCAGAAAGAGTTCAGATCCAGATTCAGCGTCGTAGCACCGAAACGTTCTGCCTTACAGCTTGAATCCTTTTTTTTATTTTGTGTGTATTTGTTGTTTCCTGTAGAAGGTTTGCACAAAGTTCAAGACCGCAATATGATGGAGAGAGAAAGAGAACGTAAAGGGGTATTTTTATAAAGCGATAGATTCGTAAAAGAGTAAAAAAAAAAAATTCTTCTTCTTCTTCTGTTTTTATATGTTTGAGTCTAGTTTTAGTGAAAGAAAACATCGTTAATCTGTTGGGGTGCCAACGTTCACGCTGAACATTTTTGCTGCCTACGTGTTGGTGTGTGTTACAGTTTTTCACGCGCACGCGCACACACACACACACACACACACACATACACACGTATGTGAACTCAAAAAGCACGAATTTGCGAGTTATTTATATAATTGCTGAAAAGAATTGCACTATTTTTTTAGTATGCGCAGATGGAACGAGTGGGAGAGGCTTTTATTGTGAAGGAGCTCTGTCGCATTGAGGCGTAAAGAGAGCGACAAGGTGGCGGCTCACTAGGGAGGGGTGGGGGGGCGATGGTATCACAGTGGCCCAGTATCACAGTGGCCCAGTATCACAGCGGCCCAGTATCACAGCGGCCCAGTATCACAGTGGCCCAGTATCACAGTGGCCCAGTATCACAGTGGCCCAGTATCACAGCGGCCCAGTATCACAGCGGCCCAGTATCACAGTGGCCCAGTATCACAGCGGCCCAGTATCACAGCGGCCCAGTATCACAGTGGCCCAGTATCACAGCGGCCCAGTATCACAGTGGCCCAGTATCACCATCACAGATCACGGGGAGTACTGAACCATTAGAAATGAATGAATCTCTTGTTTATGCAAAACAAATAAAAATAATCAGAGTCCGCAAGTCAGCGTCCGACCTGCTGGCCCAATCAGAAGCTCCGCTGCTCCTCTCTCTCTCATCCCATTGGCCGAATCGTTAGCCAATCCCAAAGCTGGCGGTCACTATACCTCCACATCCGAGTCCATCGGACCTCGTCCGGTAATCACGACATGTGACGTGAGAAGTGGAGGAGCTTTTAATGTCTTTTTTTTTTTTTTTGGTTCCATCAGGTGAGAAGAGAGAGAGAGAAAGAGAGAGAGAGAGAGAGAGGAGGCAGATCCCCCTTTGTGGTGCCCTACTGGAGGAGCGAGGCCACGACATGAGTGATACGCTGACTGTGCACCGCTGTGGCCGCACACACACACACACACACACACACACACACACACACACACACACACACACACCCTCTGGTGAGTCCGCAGGCATCTCTGAGCACTTTACTGCAGCGGGAACGAGACCAAACAATCCTGCGTCGGCCAGCGGCAGCTTCCCGTAGAAACCTTAAATACTCGAGCGAAACCTTCAGAAGAACCAAAAGAGTCGTGCTCCAAAACCTCAGATATCCTCCGAGGGGCGAAGAAACTAAAACACACCGCCTGGAAACACCGGCTGGGTTTTCAAAACATTTTCTCAACTTACTTTGAGAAGAAAAAATTGGCAAAACCAAATTTAAATCAGGAAGTATGTTGTTACGTCTTCTTCCCGGCGGATCCTTCTCTTCTGGAGCAGAACTCTTTGTGGGCGAGTTGTCAGGTGAAGACACACTGAAGTGTTGAAAAGTGACACGAGTGTCGACTGCAGCTCCTCTCGCGTCTCTGGGAGACTTTTGGGGGATTTTAGCTCGCTAGCGTAGAATATTAGCTTTTACGTTTTTTTATGTTTTCCGTCGCTTCCTGTGTGCACGTCTTCGGGAGCCTCTTCTAACCGGATGGTCTGAGGTTCGCCAGTCGGGCTTAGAAACGACGCGGCGGTGCCCTTTAAGAGTCCAGCCTTTATGCAACAGCGCCCCCCACAGGAGCCGAACCAAAACCCCCGAAGCCGAGTCGGGTTTGACCTCGCAGCCCGAAGAGAGAGAGAGTCAAGGCCAAAAAAAAAGAGAGAAAGACGTTCGATAATACGGTGAATCCTCATTATTGTTACGAGACGGCCCTTTAACAGCAGTTTGAAGTTACTTAAAGATGTTGTCAGTTATTTATCTTTCAGAAGAAAAGATAAAACTCAATGAAACATTTGTTTTTCTCCCTGTTTTAAAAGAACAAGGGAACAAACTTCTCAGATTAAAGCAGCGAATCCTTCAACTTCACACAAAAGAAAATGACAAATAATCAGTCAGTCGTTTCTTTGTGATTCACCTCAGACGTTCACTGTCTCTCTTTCTCCTTTTTAATGACGAGCACATATATATATATATATATATGTAAAACAAATCACGATATAAAGAAATTAATCTCTTGACCCAAAGCAGCTACAGGAGAGACGAGTGAATCAATCAAAGTAGGAATCACCTTTGACCTTGAAGTCCCACCTTTGACCTTGAAGTGAGTCCCAGCACACGTTCAGATAACTTATTGATCTTGTGTTTCTTTCCCTCCGCCAGCTGAACTGGGACACTCCCTTTTTTTTATTTTATTTTGTTTTATGAACGTGGTTCGGTTCCCTGGGGGGTCGCAGCGGGTACGAGGAGGCTGGACCGGCTCCGCTCGGGTCCACCGCGGTGGCAGTTTTAAATATGTAGTTTTAAAACGTGTACCAATCTGTCGCTGCGCTGGCTGACGATGCAAAAAAAATAAACTAAACAAAAGAAAAAAGACAGGAGGGAGAGAAAGGGGGGGGGGGGGGAGGGGGAAGCCATCACACACACACAAACACACACACATCTTCTTTAAGTAGAGCATGTTAACGGAGACACCTTTTAAAGGGACAGTTCACCTCAAAAATATAAAAAAAATCACATTTTGTATTTTTTGTTCTATTTATCTCTATATAGTTTAAAAATAAAATAATAATTACATTTGAAAAAGTCAACAACATAATCTCTTCAGAAATCACGACAAAGTTATCCACACATCTTGTTGTGAGCAGTTTCCTGTAGGAACTATTTTCTCTTGTCGTGTATTTTGGGGTGAACTGTCCCTTTAAGAGAGACCCACATCGTGTGGAGCCAATCAGGTTTCTGTCTCCTGAAATAATCTGCAACTGTTTGAACTCTTTTTGTAAAGTCAGCGGACTGTGTCTTTCTCCCAGAGCAAAGAGTGTGTGTGTGTGTGTGTGTGTGTGTGTGTTAATGTACACTGACTTGCCCTGGGAAAGACTCCAGCCGTCTAGACACAAACTAAACACACACACGCAGAGCAGACTAAACAAACTAACCTAAGAACCAGACCTTCCACACACACACACACACACACACACACACACACACACACACACACACACACACACAGTCTTGTCTTCCTCCTTTGTGGGACCTGAACTTGTTTTACCCAAATGTGGGGCCCCCCCTTTCCAGTGGTTCTACACCTCTGTAAAAAATCAGGCAGCATAAGAAAAAAATCTATATCATATATATCACTTGAATTTACCAAAATTATAAACTTTTTTTTTTGTGCTAGTTTTTTTGTTACTTTGTGGGGCTTTGTTTCTAGCATTCACAACTTGTGGGGTCCATTTTCACACACACATTTAGATATCAAGGTTTTCTATCTTAGCTGGCCACACATTTCTAGTTTATATATCTTAGCAAGGCACACTATCTGGAAGGAACAATGCTTACCATTGTTTTTTTAATAACACACATATACAAAAAGAAAGTTTTTCAGCCCTCACTCATCCTCAAAGAAAACATGAACATTTGTCTATTGACACATTTTAATAAACATGTTCTGGGCAAAAGACAGAACTTTGATAAACATGTTCTGGGCAAAAGACTATGGGGTCAGATCGGTCTCATAATTCACAAATGCACACAGAACAATTCACAAATATATTTTATTTACAAATGCACACAGAACAATTCACAAATATATATGATTTACAAATGCACACAGAAGGATTTACAAATACATTTGACAAATAAATGTGACTCACAAATGCACACAGATCGAATTACAAATACATTCCAATGCACAAATGTGGATTTGTATGTATTTATTTGTGGCTCGCACTGCATTCGTGTGTAAATCGCTACACATTCGTGTGTGGGTTTTTTGAGACTCCTGACGTCGCCAGATCCACAAATGCGTTTTTTCAACATGGACCTATCTGTAGCCAATCAGATGTCGCCCTCATTGTCAACCAATCACATCACTGCTGTCCTGTCGTTGCGGAAGCAGCTCTGGAAGCGGCCGTCATTCAGACGCAGTTGTGGGACTTCGGATAATATTATGAACCCAGACACGGGGGAGTTTGATGGTCCGACGTTTGAGGGACTTCCACAACAAGTATAAAGCAGAACTAGTGGTTAGTTCAATATATATTTAAACTATATGTGGTTAAATCGCGGCATTCACTTAATTTGCACCGGAAAGGGGGCGTGGCTTATCTCGTCACTTATCTCTGTAAAATGAGTTACCATTTCCGCGATCCAGAAAGAAAGAATACATACATTATTCTTATATGAACACAGACACGGGGGCGTTTGATTATCCACTGTTTGAGGGACTTCCACAACAAGTACAAAGCAGAACTAGTGGTTAGTTCAATGGTGGAGGCTGAAGTGTGTTGAGCACTGAACCCCCAGTTGCTCCCCGGGGCGCCTCACGGCAGCACACTGCTCCTTAACTACATAGGATGGGTTAAATGCAGAGAATAATATCCCTAAAGGACTTAATAAAGGATAATGTATGTATTCTTTCTTTCTGGATGGCGGAAATGGTAACTGTTGTTATAGAGATAAGTCACAGCGATAAGCCACGTCCCCTTTGTGTGGGTGTGTGAGGTTAAAACGCCAGGGCCCCTTAAGGATAGACTAGAAACCAACATGTGTACGGCTGTTAACTCTTAACAACATATTAGGGCCTTCAATGGAGCATGTTAAAGATAACTTTTTTTAAACATGCACCATCTTAGTAGGTATACAATTACACTTGTAATAACTTGAGATTAGATTCTAAAATGTGTTGTTAAAAGGATGTAAAGTCACTTACAGTTTAAATAAAACGACAGGGCCCCATAAGGATATAAAAACCAGAATGTGTGTGTGTGTGGTTAACTGGCTCTATGGCTACAATGCTAGATATATGCGTTTCAGATTAAGTCTGATCCCTCAATCTGAAGTCAATCAAATAACAACGAGTAACCTGACTGACACGCTGCATCAGAAGAGCATTGTGAACACATCCCTATGTTGATAATAGAACCACATAGTCTACAGGTCAACATAAATACTTGGTGTAAACAGTGTGTACACCACTCCTTTACCTGGGCTGTTGCTTCTTCTGTGTGATTCCTCATGGGAAGTCAGATCTGAAGGAAATGTCTCCATCTCTATTGCCACAGCAGCAGCCTGATAGTTTGTCACCTGGAATTCAGATTGAAAACAAGGATGCATTAAGAATTTATAGTAATGGTGTTTGGGAAGATATTTACAAGTTACAAAAGTTAGCTTATGTGAAAACAGTTTCTAAAACAGCATATAACTTAAAGCTGAGTGAGTGGGATGGTCTATTCTTGAGGTCTAACATGTCTCACAACAACATATAAGGGGCTGGACTGGTTCATAACCAAAATATCCTCTTTAAACACACAACAGGTAACAAAGTGTAACATTACATATATAATAAACGGAGATTAGACTCTAAAATGGGTTGTTAAAATTATGTAAATTCACTTATGCTTTGAATAAAACGCCAGGGCCCCATAAGGATAGACTAGAAACCAACATGTGTGAGGTTATCTATCAACAACATATTAGGGCATGCAATGGGGAATGTTCAAACTACCTCTTTTAAACATGCAACAGCTCAGTAAGTGTACAATTACACCTGCAATAACTTGAGGTTGGATCCTGAAATGTGTTGTTTGAATGATATAAAGTCACTTATAGTTTGAATAAAACGCCAGGGCCCCATAAGGATAGACTAGAAACCAACATGTGTAAGGCTGTTAACTCTTAACAACATATTAGGGCCTCCAATGGAGCATGTTAAAAATAACTTTTTTAAACATGCACCATCTTAGTAGGTATACAATTACACTTGTAATACCTTGAGATTACATTCTAAAATGTGTTGTTAAAATGATGTAAAGTCACTTATAGTTTAAATAAAACGACAGGGCCCCATAAGGATATAAAAACCAGAATGTGTGTGTGTGGTTAACTGGCTCTATGGCTACAATGCTAGATATATGTGTTTCAGATTAAGTCTGATCCCTCAATCTGAAGTCAATCAAATAACAACGAGTAACCTGACTGACACGCTGCATCAGAAGAGCATTGTGAACACATCCCTATGTTGATAATAGAACCACATAGTCTACAGGTCAACATAAATACTTGGTGTAAACAGTGTGTACACCACCCCTTTACCTGGGCTGTTGCTTCTTCTGTGTGATTCCTCATGGGAAGTCAGATCTGAAGGAAATGTCTCCATCTCTATTGCCACAGCAGCAGCCTGATAGTTTGTCACCTGGAATTCAGATTGAAAACAAGGACGCATTAAGAATTTATAGTAATGGTGTTTGGGAAGATATTTACAAGTTACAAAAGTTAGCTTATGTGAAAACAGTTTCTAAAACAGCATATAACTTAAAGCTGAGTGAGTGGGATGGTCTATTCTTGAGGTCTAACATGTCTCACAACAACATATAGGGGGCTGGACTGGTTCATAACCAAAATATCCTTTTTAAACACACAACAGGTAACAAAGTGTAACATTACATATATAATAAATGGAGATTAGACTCTAAAATGGGTTGTTAAAATTATGTAAATTCACTTATGCTTTGAATAAAATGCCAGGGCCCCATAAGGATAGACTAGAAACCAACATGTGTGAGGTTATCTATCAACAACATATTAGGGCCTGCAATGGGGAATGTTCAAACTACCTCTTTTATACATGCAACAGCTCAGTAAGTGTACAATTACACCTGCAATAACTTGAGGTTGGATCCTGAAATGTGTTGTTTGAATGATATAAAGTCACTTATAGTTTGAATAAAACGTCAGGGCCCCATAAGGATAGACTAGAAACCAACATGTGTACGGCTGTTAACTCTTAACAACATATTAGGGCCTCCAATGGAGCATGTTAAAAATAACTTTTTTAAACATGCACCATCTTAGTAGGTATACAATTACACTTGTAATACCTTGAGATTACATTCTAAAATGTGTTGTTAAAATGATGTAAAGTCACTTATAGTTTAAATAAAACGACAGGGCCCCATAAGGATATAAAAACCAGAATGTGTGTGTGGTTAACTGGCTCTATGGCTACAATGCTAGATATATGTGTTTCAGATTAAGTCTGATCCCTCAATCTGAAGTCAATCAAATAACAACGAGTAACCTGACTGACACGCTGCATCAGAAGAGCATTGTGAACACATCCCTATGTTGATAATAGAACCACATAGTCTACAGGTCAACATAAATACTTGGTGTAAACAGTGTGTACACCACCCCTTTACCTGGGCTGTTGCTTCTTCTGTGTGATTCCTCATGGGAAGTCAGATCTGAAGGAAATGTCTCCATCTCTATTGCCACAGCAGCAGCCTGATAGTTTGTCACCTGGAATTCAGATTGAAAACAAGGACGCATTAAGAATTTATAGTAATGGTGTTTGGGAAGATATTTACAAGTTACAAAAGTTAGCTTATGTGAAAACAGTTTCTAAAACAGCATATAACTTAAAGCTGAGTGAGTGGGATGGTCTATTCTTGAGGTCTAACATGTCTCACAACAACATATAGGGGGCTGGACTGGTTCATAACCAAAATATCCTTTTTAAACACACAACAGGTAACAAAGTGTAACATTACATATATAATAAATGGAGATTAGACTCTAAAATGGGTTGTTAAAATTATGTAAATTCACTTATGCTTTGAATAAAATGCCAGGGCCCCATAAGGATAGACTAGAAACCAACATGTGTGAGGTTATCTATCAACAACATATTAGGGCCTGCAATGGGGAATGTTCAAACTACCTCTTTTATACATGCAACAGCTCAGTAAGTGTACAATTACACCTGCAATAACTTGAGGTTGGATCCTGAAATGTGTTGTTTGAATGATATAAAGTCACTTATAGTTTGAATAAAACGTCAGGGCCCCATAAGGATAGACTAGAAACCAACATGTGTACGGCTGTTAACTCTTAACAACATATTAGGGCCTCCAATGGAGCATGTTAAAAATAACTTTTTTAAACATGCACCATCTTAGTAGGTATACAATTACACTTGTAATACCTTGAGATTACATTCTAAAATGTGTTGTTAAAATGATGTAAAGTCACTTATAGTTTAAATAAAACGACAGGGCCCCATAAGGATATAAAAACCAGAATGTGTGTGTGGTTAACTGGCTCTATGGCTACAATGCTAGATATATGTGTTTCAGATTAAGTCTGATCCCTCAATCTGAAGTCAATCAAATAACAACGAGTAACCTGACTGACACGCTGCATCAGAAGAGCATTGTGAACACATCCCTATGTTGATAATAGAACCACATAGTCTACAGGTCAACATAAATACTTGGTGTAAACAGTGTGTACACCACTCCTTTACCTGGGCTGTTGCTTCTTCTGTGTGATTCCTCATGGGAAGTCAGATCTGAAGGAAATGTCTCCATCTCTATTGCCACAGCAGCAGCCTGATAGTTTGTCACCTGGAATTCAGATTGAAAACAAGGATGCATTAAGAATTTATAGTAATGGTGTTTGGGAAGATATTTACAAGTTACAAAAGTTAGCTTATGTGAAAACAGTTTCTAAAACAGCATATAACTTAAAGCTGAGTGAGTGGGATGGTCTATTCTTGAGGTCTAACATGTCTCACAACAACATATAGGGGGCTGGACTGGTTCATAACCAAAATATCCTTTTTAAACACACAACAGGTAACAAAGTGTAACATTACATATATAATAAATGGAGATTAGACTCTAAAATGGGTTGTTAAAATTATGTAAATTCACTTATGCTTTGAATAAAACGTCAGGGCCCCATAAGGATAGACTAGAAACCAACATGTGTGAGGTTATCTCTCAACAACATATTAGGGCATGCAATGGGGAATGTTCAAACTACCTCTTTTATACATGCAACAGCTCAGTAAGTGTACAATTACACCTGCAATAACTTGAGGTTGGATCCTGAAATGTGTTGTTTGAATGAAATAAAGTCACTTATAGTTTGAATAAAACGCCAGGGCCCCATAAGGATAGACTAGAAACCAACATGTGTAAGGCTGTTAACTCTTAACAACATATTAGGGCCTCCAATGGAGCATGTTAAAAATAACTTTTTTAAACATGCACCATTTTAGTAGGTATACAATTACACCTATAATACCTTGAGATTACATTCTAAAATGTGTTGTTAAAATTATGTAAATTCACTTATGCTTTGAATAAAATGCCAGGGCCCCATAAGGATAGACTAGAAACCAACATGTGTGAGGTTATCTCTCAAAAACATATTAGCGCCTGCAATGGAGAATGTTCTTTTACCTCAAGGGCCCCATAAGGATAGACTAGAAACCAACGTGTGTGTGAGGTTAAGTGGCTCCATGGCTGCAAGATTGGATATATGCGTTTCAGATTAAATCTGATCCCTCAATCTGATGTCCATCATATAACCCAATGAGTAACTTGACTGAAACGCTGCATCAAAACAATGTGAACACATCCCTATCTTGCCAATAGAACTACATTGTGTACAGGTCAACATAAATAGCTTGTGACAACAGTGTGTATATTACTCCTTACCTGGTCTTTAGCTTCTTTTGTTTCCAATTTGTCATGGGAAGCCAGATCTAAAGGCGTCTCTGTCTCCACTGCAGGAGCCTGATTGTTTGTCAGCTGGAATTAAGATTGGAAAAAAGTACTACATTTAGAAATTATAGTAATGATGCATGTTGAGATACTCACAAGTTGCAAAAATGAGCTTATGCGAAAAAGATTTTTGAAACAGCCTATAACTTAAAACCGAGTGCATGGTCTATTCTAGAGGTCTAACATGCCTCACAACAACATGTAGGGTGCTGCACTTGTTCATATTCAAAATACTCTGTAAATCAGGGGTGGGCAAACTTTTTGGCTCAGGGGCCACATTGACTTTTAAAATTTGACAGACGGGCCGGGCCAGTATCAGATGGATAGAGAGTGTTTGTGTGAACCAATATAAATTATAAGTAAAAGCCAATAACTAAAAAGTAAAGAGAACTTACATTACTTACTAACGAATATAACTTAAATGACTCAGCTTTTTTGTTTAACTTGCTGGCTAAGTCTTCGTCAATTAGTTCTACACGCTGTCATGCGTGATGAACTCAATTTTTCAAATTTGTTTTTGCTCTCTGGACACAAGAGACCTGCTGTCTCTACCATGCATTCTTTCAAAAACTCCCCTTAAGAGAAAGGCTTGCTGGCTTTTGCTAATTTAAATGCTAGCAAATAACTTGCCTTGGTGCTTGATACTTGACTAGCAGTTTGTCTAAAAAAAGCCCCCCTGTTGCAGAGGGGCTCCATGCAGGAAGCTGGCAGGAGGCTGGCAGGCAGAACCCTATATGTCACATGAGTCCCGTGGGTCTGATGTGCGTTCGTTATGCCGTATAAAACGGACCATGTCTCCGTGGCGCGCTTGCCTGTGGGGGAGGGGTGGAGGTGAGCAGACAGCAGCAGCTGGACTCGCAGCCTGATGCGCTGCAGAAAGCACGGCACGTAAAGACCGCTGTAACGCTTCTCCGTTCCCGACTTGAGTTAAGAGTCACTGAACAACAGACGGCTCACCCAGACGGCTTCACCATCTTTGCTGGAGATTTCAACCAAGCAAATCTCAAGACTGTCCTTCCCAAACTACATCAGCATGTTGATTTCCCAACAAGAGGGGACAACATTTTGGATCAGGTCTACACAACACACAAAGGAACGTACAAGGCCTCCCCCCTCCCCCACATAGGACTCTCTGACCACATCACCGTCATGCTAATGCCAGCATACAGACCCAGAGTGAACGTCTCCAGACCGGTTCTGAAGCAGGTCCGGGTGTGGCCAAGACTGCTTCTGCTCAACAGACTGGGAAATGTTTAAGCAGGCAGCCTCATACAACAACCACACAGACATTGGGGAGTACACAGACACTGTTACTTCTTACATTAGTAAGTGCATTGATGATGTGACCCACGTAAAGACCATCACCACTCGGGCTAACCAGAAGCCGTGGCTGACAGGGGAAGTCCACCGGCTCCTGAGGGCCAGGAACAAAGCCTTCAGAGCCGGGGACGAAATGGACCTGAGAACAGCGAGAGCCAACCTGTGCCACAGCATCAGGAAAGCAAAACAGGATTACACAAACAAGATAACCTGTCACTTCAAAGACAGCAGAGACACACAGAGCCTGTGGCAGGGCATTCAGACCATCACAGACTATAAACCCGCGCCACAGACCTGCAACAGCAACATCTCTCTGCTTAACGACCTCAACAGTTTCTTTGCACGGTTTGAAGCACAGAACAGCACTCGTCCACACAAGACTCCGCCCCCTCCCCATGACCAGGTCCTGTGCGTGTCTGCTGCCAGCGTGAAGAGGACTCTCTCCACTATCAACACCCGCAAGGCAACAGGTCCAGACAACATCCCTGGTCGTGTGTTGAGGGACTGCGCAGAGGAGCTTAAGGACGTCTTCACGGATGTCTTCAACACTTCTGAGACAAGCTGTTGTTCCATCGTGCTTCAAGGCCACCACCATCATACCTGTGCCAAAGAAATCCACTCCATCCTGCTTCAATGACTATCATCCAGTGGCACTTACCCCCATAATCATGAAGTGCTTTGAACGACTAGTCATGTCACACATCAAATCCATTCTCCCCCCCACCCTGGACCCTTCCAGTTTGCATATCGTCCCAAACGGTTCACGGAGGATGCAATCTGCTCTGCTCTCCACCCAGCCCTCACCCACCTGGACAAAAAAGACTCATATGTGAGAATGCTGTTCATATACTTTAGTTCAGCATTCAACACCATCATCTCAAAACAACTCATCTGCAAACTTGACCAGCTGGGACTCAACGCCTCGCTGTGTAACTGGCTGCTGGACTTCCTCAGTGAGAGGCCACAAGCAGTACGTGTCGGCAACAACACCTCGAGCAGCATCACACTGAGTACAGGGGCCCCTCAGGGGCTCACGTGGTGCGGAGACAACAACCTCCTGCTCAACTACAGCAAGACCAAGGAGATTGTTGTTGACTTCCGGAAAGGGCACACTCACCCACCACTGACCATCAACGGTGCGGACATTGAGCGAGTCAACAACACCAAATTCCTGGGGGTGGACATCAGCGAGGACCTCTCCTGGACAGCCAACACGTCATCACTGGCAAAGAAGGCACAGAGGCGTCTCTACTTCATCCGCAAGCTGAGGAAAGCAGGAAGCCCCCCATCCATCATGTGCACCTTCTACCGTGGCACCATTGAGAGCATCCTGACCAGCAGCATCACTGTGTGGGGCGGAAGCTGCACAGACTACAACAGGAAAGCCCTGCAGTGCATAGTGAATGCAGCTGGACGGATCATTGGTGCCTCACTCCCCTCCTCCCCTCCCCGCAGGACATATATGACACCCGCCTCACCCACAAAGTGACCATGATTGTGAGCGACTCCTGCCACCCCTCACACGGTCTCTTCAGCCTCCTGCCCTCCGGTAGGAGATACCGGAGCCTCCGGGCTCGCACCACCAGGCTGTCCAACAGCTTCATCCACCAGGCTGTCAGGAAGCTGAACTCTCTCCCCACCCTCCCACTCCGTCCTCTTTAGACACACACGTCTAAATGCTGCTGAACTCTGTCTGTTGCTGACATACACATAGTCTTTAAACCTTTTTGCACTTTATTATTATTATTATTCACTTATTGTTGGACAGAAGAGAAACGTACTTTCAATCTTTTGTATGTTTGCACATATGTAAAAATTGACAATAAAGCTGACTTTGACTGTGTACATTACTCCATTACCTGGTCTGTAGCTTCATTTGTGTTCAATTCGTCATGGGAAGTCAGAACTAAAGGCGTCTTACTCTCCACCTCCACAGCAGGAGCCTGGTCGTTTGTCACCTGGAATTCAAATAAAAAGCAAAAACTAATATAGATCTGAAAGATCACATGGACACCCATAGATACACTAGCTGTAATGTTTCACTAGGAAATGTTAATGTATTGCAGTTGTATTTATAGTGTTGTGTATGACAATATGTTAACCGTATTATTCCAGTTGTGTAAAACTTATGGGCAAATAATAAATATGAAAACATAATTCTAAAGCAGTCAGAAAGTTTACTTTCATAGCTTATAATCATCACAGCATTAAAAAAGTAACCGGAGCAAAGTAACACTGCATCCAGTCCTGTGACTGTAAGACACGACACGACACGACATGTCACACTGCTCAAGAAGGTGACACACATCAATGAATATATTTTCGTTTTGACCCCAAGTCTGTTTTACAGTGTGAGGGTTACAGCTGAACCAATAAGGCCAATATGATGTCATACACCTGCAATAGATTCATATAACAGAATACACTTGTAGTTAAATCAGATGTATCGTGCTCTAGATGAAGCAGTGATATTATAAATCTATTCACACACACAATTTATCGCCAACTTTGTTCCTTTTAGTCTGAATTATTAATTTTACGTCTTAGTATTTGTGCAATATTATTCAACAATTCATGCACAGAGCTCATTCAATTACTGAATAAGCAACTGCGTAAGAAGAGTGTCCAGCCCCTTAATGTATTCACGGTTCAGACATAGACTCTTATTACACTATCTGGTTAACATTGTCAGCTTCACGTGCCGTGTGTTTGTTTACCTCGCGCAGCTAAAACCGGAAGTAGCTTCTCCGGCCGTGAGCCAGCACCACGTTCACACCCACATAGTTATAAACACACACTGACAACCAGTCGAATTAAAACGGAAACACATTAAACACATAACGCTTCATTACATGTAATACCGGAGGTTTTGGTTAGCGAGAGAGCTCCTGCTATGAGCTATACATGTTAACGGGCGGACGGCGAACTCGGCTTGAGAGACCAAACTACGCGACTACGTGACCGCTTGAGAGACCAAACTACGCGTTTACCGACATCGCCATTGCCCCAACATCCCGCCGAATTAAAACGGAAAACACATTAAGCATATAAAGCTTTCTTACGTGTATACCGGAGGTTTGGGGAGGCTGGCAATTCGTGCTATCGGCAGTGCATGTTACCGGGCGAACTCACGTTACGGCCTGAGACACCGGAGGCAACATCCGGCCGAATTAAACGTGTTTAGTGCCCTCGTCACTAAACGAACAACCCTCGGGTTCTTGCGAGTATTCACTCCGTTGAGAAAGTTGACAAAGTAATATTAAATAAAGTAAACCTACCTTAGAGAAGAAGTTCCTGGGTTAGATGTTTCAACATGGCACCTGGCTGGTAAAACAGAGATCCCGTGAGATCCCGATCTCGCGGGAACCGTTCAATGAGACTTTACCTTAAATCTCGCGAGATTGGAAATCGCGGGAAATATACACACACAACCGGAAGTGTGTGTATCCGCTGCACCAGCACCATCATACCACCAGGGGCGGAAGAGAGCATGAATTCCACACACACATTACACACACTTTTCCATATTTTGGCACTTTGTGGGACTTGTTTAAAAAAAGCAACAGGCATATCAGGGGAGGCTCCTGAGCTTATTTAAATCAAAATCGGTGTGGGGCCCACCATTTTGGGCCCCACGAGGGAGGAGGGCCCCATACCGTTGGTGTGCTCCCGGTCTCCGGGCCCAACAAAGTAATATCCGTGAGACCACACACACACACACACACACACACATGCACACACACACACAAACACACACACAAACACACACACACACACACACACACAAACACACACACAGGTGCACTTTCATACATCCACGTACATTTTTGTTCTTATTGTGGACCACACAAGATAGTAAAAACATGTATCTACACAGACACACAAACACACACCTGGCTTCCCCCCCCCCCCCTTCCTGTCTGAACGAGCTCTTCCTGTTCCCTAAAGATGATGCCTGCTGTCCAATGACAGAGCTCCTCTCAGACCGGCCCTCCGTTGTTGTTGTTGTTGTTGTTATTGTTGCTATGTCGTATACAAGTGTGCCTGCCTGCGCTGAGACGGGCAAAATGTGAGTGTGGCTAGTTTGGGCTGTCAATCACCCTGGGCCACGCCTCCTTACTGTCTCAGATGAAGATGATTGCATGATGATGATGATGATGAAGATGTTTTTGATAGTGGTGCCGCAGAGAGCGTTGCAATACACCTCCTATTTGCCTTTTTGATATTAGTCCTATTTTAACTTAGTGTGCTAAATGTATGTTTTTTTAATTGTTGTTATTGTTGTTTATTCACTTGAAAACTAAATGTAATTTTACTTCAATCCATCAATCACACTTTTTTTGACACTTGAAGACAACAGAAAATCAATAAAATAATTCTCACTATATGGTCATGATGTATGGAAGCCCATTAGCGTCGAGAAAAGAAATATAAATAAAAAGATTAAAAGGAAGATTCTCTTATTTTTGTCAAAAATACTCAAAACGATCACTCTTTAACTTCGGAGAACAAAAAGTAACATAATCAATACATAGATGTAAATTTACAGAATTTGTATTCATTGTTAGGATAATAAATTAAACAACAGCAACTTATTTTTAAATGAACAAGAATAATTCAACGGTTTTAAATGTATATAGTATATAAATTGAGTATATACTATATACATAATGTATGTAAATCAAAATGAAAAGATTTGAGTCACATTTTTGACTTTTTTCTTTTCCTGGCAAATATGGACTTCCATAAATGATGATGAAAAAATAAATAAAGATGCAAAATGTTTTCAGAGAAGTCGGAGTGTTAAAGACATTTTACTAACAAGACGCGCTTGAACGCATCGCATCAAGTCAAGTTTCCCGCTGGAATTCTGGTTTCACCGCCGAGAACAAGATGGCCGCCACGAAAAAAAAAAAGCCTCTGACGTCCAAATACACACAAAACAAACACACAACATATATTCCGTCCACGTTTTCATTAAAGACATTTCCAAAGAAGAAATCAACCGAAACGAGACGCCTGACTTGAACTTTTCTTCTTTTATTTTGGGCAAAAACCTTTTTCCTTTAACACCTTTCTTCTTCTTCTTCTTCTTCTTCTTCTTCTTCTTCTTCTTCTTCTTCTTCTTCTTCTTCTTCTTCTTCTTCTTCTTCTTCTTCTTCTTCTTCTTCTTCTTCCTTCCCCTCCAGTTCCTGTAACCGACGTTGACCCGTAGACAAGTACCTGAAGTAATAACACGTACTTGTACTCGTGAGAAACGGAGTACAAAGTGCGTTTCTTTTGCTCATCCTCGTGTTTCCTTTTTCTTTTTCTTTTCTCTGCTCTTCCACATCTCCTCCCTTTCCTCTGACAATGAAGAAGAAGAACGACGTAGAGAACAAAGATGGACGCTCGGTTGCAGGATGTGTGCGTATTTAAAAACAAGCCTCTCTGTCTCATCGGTGTTGTAGAAGTCTTCCACCTGTCGTTGAGTTTTATCCTGCACACATCTGGACAATATATTTGGGACTTCGTGGGTTTTTTCGCCCCTGAATTCGTCTTCTTTCGTCTTCATCATTCGTCCACTGACGTGGAAGGACGACGAAGACGAAGCCAAAGAGTTTCGGGGGTTCAAGCCCGGTCTTTTCTCCATTCACAGCATGGCTCACATACGTATATAGAGGCCTACTTATCCTCAATGGTGAATAATAATTGCTTATTTGTGTATTAAAAAAACAATGTTTATTTTAATTTATAATGGATGGTCTGCGTGTCGCAAAAGGTTTTTGTTGTTATTTTTCCTCCGTTTGTTTACGAGCCGAAGACAACGGTTTGTCGTTGTTGTCCCGGAACACGAGTACGAATCGGACACATTTCAGTTAGCCTACGATTTAAAATAATAAACAGAAAATAAATAAAAAGGTTTTATAAATATGTCGGCGTCTCCTCCGGTTATTTATTTGTTTTTCACAAATATGATAAAAAAAGTTTTCCTGTTGCATTTATTTACTTATTTATGCATGAAACTCGCACGATCAGTTCAAAACCTTTTCTTCTTATTACAGCTGTAATTAGAAGTAATATTAATAATAATAATAATGATTTGTTTGTTATTTAAGAAATTTATTACGAGGTCGTTTTAGGGCGACTGTAAGTCAAATATATTATAATTACAGATCAACTCTAGTCTCAGATTGTTTTTCGTAAATTTTTTTACTATGATGATGAGGTTTGGATTGTTAGTTAAAAACAAACAGTTGTCACAAATTTCATTAATTTTACAAACCAATCAATCAATTAATCAGCAGGTTAATCCACAATCAATATAATAATTAGTTCATAGTTCATAATTAGCTCCACCTCGATCAACTGCAGCAGTAAAACCCTGATTTTACATTAATGCATGAGAAATATAATCCAATAATAATATACAATAGTATACGGTCTTTTATGCATTGACTACTATGTCCTGAATATATTTAAACACGTTAACTTAAGTAACACATTGAGTACAGGACTTTTACAGTATGTTAAAAGTGTGGTAGTAGTACTTTAACTAGTACAGGAATACTTGATGATCAGCCTGTACTTCCATACATCCAGCAGGTGGCGGACTTCACTTATATTTGTTTTTAAGGTGAATAAAATCAATCATTCTTTTTTTATTCACAACTGTGTTTTTACTTTGGCTTCCTGTTTGAAACCTATAATTACCCATAATTCCTTGTGTTTATTCTCTCAATAAAGCTTTCCTTGATATCATCATCATAATGACCAGTTATGTTTTATATGTATTTAACTGCACCAAAGTACATTTACTCAACTAGAACAGTTAAGTACAATTTAAAGGCTTTATCTTAAATAACTTCTCACATCTATAGAAATACAACAAACAAAAAGCTTTTTTTATTTGTATTAAACTCGCCCAGTGTTCAGAAAGTTGTAAAATAATTAGGCCAACCAGATGTTGTATTATTATTACTAATAATACTAATAATCAAATGACAGTATATATGACTGTCTGCATAGGAAGTACCTGTAAAAATTTGTATTTTGACGTTATTATTTTGATTTAATCTGTAATGAAATAATGAAACCGACCCGTCTGACTTGAAGCTGTAATTATAAAGTCTGTTTACGTGAAGACGTTTGTTTCGCTTTCATCAGGAAACTATCAGCTGTAACTAACAGCACCGATTATGGCTGCATTCCATTTAGGTGTTATTGTTCCTTGTTGTTGTTGTTGTTGTTGTTGTTGTTGTTGTTGTTGTCATGTTAAAGCGTCTCCGGTCAGATAATCAACAAAGATGCCAGGAAGTGACTTTAATTAACAAAATTAACTTTATATACCTTTTAAAGCGCTGTACAAATCAAATGTGTTATTATTATTATTATTATTATTATTATTAGAGGATCTGCATACGTCCTTCATAACTGATGTTCAGGCCAGGATGTCATGTTAAGTGGCAGAGGTATAAATATATATACATCCAGTATATATATGTATGTATTACACACACTATATACTTGAACTATAAATATTCAATTATTCTGTTGTAAAAAAATAATAAATAATAAAATCCTGAAAAAATAAATGTTGAGACAGAAAGTTGAGGATGAACATCTGTTAATAATACTTAAACATTTGAGAGATGTAATGGTTACAGCTGCTATCAGCTCATCTGGCCTCTTGCCTCTGGAACAACATTCATACAGATACTGTGTCTATGTATTTATACTGTGATCAATACCTCCATCTCAGCCGATCACTCGATCACACACGACCTTTTGGAAGTCGCTGACCTTTTTTGTTGTTGCGTCATTTCATTTTTTTCTCGCTAAAGCCGAGACAAACGTGTAGAAATATCAAAATACTTTACGTTTAAAAAGATTTAAAGATTATTTTAAAACACAGACGGACGTGAGCAGATAAGACTTGATGTGTATTATAAATAAATTATAGAGAAATTAAAGACTATTACACAGCTTTGGGAGGAAAACTTTAAATGATACTGATACATACGTCTTTAAGAGTTGGACAAGAGATTGACTTTAAAACAGACTTCTTCCGGTCTGGATCGAGATTTTGACATTTAAAAACTTTAAACTTGACTTAAACTCCAACAACTCGATGTTTGATCTCAGACTCAACGAGTCCTCTGAGTGACGGAGAACCTGAAGAGATTCAGACTCAACGAGTCCTCTGAGTGACGGAGAACCTGAAGAGATTCAGACTCAACGAGTCCTCTGAGTGACGGAGAACCTGAAGAGATTCAGACTCAACGAGTCCTCTGAGTGACGGAGAACCTGAAGAGATTCAGACTCAACGAGTCCTCTGAGTGACGGAGAACCTGAAGAGATTCAGACTCAACGAGTCCTCTGAGTGACTGAGAACCTGAAGAGATTCAGACTCAACGAGTCCTCTGAGTGACTGAGAACCTGAAGAGATTCAAACTCAACGAGTCCTCTGAGTGACTGAGAACCTGAAGAGATTCAAACTCAACGAGTCCTCTGAGTGACGGAGAACCTGAAGAGATTCAGACTCAACGAGTCCTCTGAGTGACTGAGAACCTGAAGAGATTCAAACTCAACGAGTCCTCTGAGTGACTGAGAACCTGAAGAGATTCAGACTCAACGAGTCCTCTGAGTGACGGAGAACCTGAAGAGATTCAGACTCAACGAGTCCTCTGAGTGACGGAGAACCTGAAGAGATTCAGACTCAACGAGTCCTCTGAGTGACGGAGAACCTGAAGAGATTCAGACTCAACGAGTCCTCTGAGTGACGGAGAACCTGAAGAGATTCAAACTCAACGAGTCCTCTGAGTGACTGAGAACCTGAAGAGATTCAGACTCAACGAGTCCTCTGAGTGACTGAGAACCTGAAGAGATTCAAACTCAACGAGTCCTCTGAGTGACTGAGAACCTGAAGAGATTCAGACTCAACGAGTCCTCTGAGTGACTGAGAACCTGAAGAGATTCAAACTCAACGAGTCCTCTGAGTGACTGAGAACCTGAAGAGATTCAGACTCAACGAGTCCTCTGAGTGACTGAGAACCTGAAGAGATTCAGACTCAACGAGTCCTCTGAGTGACTGAGAACCTGAAGAGATTCAGACTCAACGAGTCCTCTGAGTGACGGAGAACCTGAAGAGATTCAGACTCAACGAGTCCTCTGAGTGACTGAGAACCTGAAGAGATTCAGACTCAACGAGTCCTCTGAGTGACGGAGAACCTGAAGAGATTCAGACTCGACGACTTTAAACGACACGACACTCGACTTTCTACGTCAGCTGTCACCTCAGAGTGAGACCTGTAGATGACCTGTCTGTCCACTAAGTACCTGTCTCTCTCTCTCTCTATTATAGATCTGTCTGTCTCTCTACTATCTACCTGTCTCTCTCTATTATATATCTGACTGTCTCTCTCTCTCTCTCTGCTAGATAGTAGTAGATACCTGTCTCTCTCTCTATTAGAGATCTGTCTGTCTGACTACTATCTACCTGTCTTTCTCTCTCTTTCTACTATCGATCAGTCTCTCTCTCTAGTATAGACCTGACTGTTTCTCTTTCTCTCTCTCTCTCCACTATCTCTCTACCTTGCCACACAGTGAGCATGAAGGTGGGATGATGAACGAGGTGATGATGGAATAATGAAACGATTCCAAAGATCATTCTCGTGACTTTACTTTGCTTCATTCATTCTTTCCTCAGTTCCCTTTCACCAGTTAACTGACTATACTTGTAGTTTTAGATATTTTTGGCTAAACTCACTTTGGTGGTGCATTCAAAGACACGTAGCATGTTCTGTACAACTTGAGTTGTATAAGACAAACATGGGGGGTGCACTAA
Organism: Cottus gobio; assembly: GCA_023566465.1. Lineage (NCBI taxonomy): Eukaryota > Metazoa > Chordata > Actinopteri > Perciformes > Cottidae > Cottus > Cottus gobio. The sequence goes on from CM042222.1 coordinate 25,489,799, forward strand.
AAGAGAGTTTCAGGCGTCTCCTTGAACAGGGTCGGTGCACCATTATGGTCCAGACTGAAATATCTCTTCATAAACTGGGAATTATAAGATTATAAAACTTGATTATAAACCCAAAACAGATTGTCAGGATCGTAGCGAGTCTAGATATAAAATTAAAAAAGTTTTTTTCAATGTAGACAGATTTTATTTATCACTGGAAAAGTCTCTAAATGATATCAATGTGTGCAAAATTGTTTGGTTCACTTTTCAAAATATTCAATAGTTTGGTTTTTTTAGGGAGCACTAAATTAGGACACTTATTATCGTCAGTTAGCGTCAGTATTTTTTGGTCCACTGTTGGAGTTTTTTGTAAATGTGGCTCAGCATGTGAAAGGAGGATTGATTTCAGACTCTGATGATGTTGCAGTGACGCGTGGAGGCTTCTGCAGGATATTCCTCTACAGCCGACCAATCACAGCCCGGCTCCGGTCAGCATCACTGCTGACGCTTAGTCAGCGGGTGAGTGTCCGACCGGACCCTCGGTGATGTCACTGCGTTGTAGTCCCCACTACGCAAGAACACACACACACACACACACACACACACACACACTGATAAGCCCTCGACTTTGAGGCTACTGCCCGTCCACCTTCATTGCACAACTTCTCTCCATGCTTGTAATCTCTTTGGCTCACTCTTTTTTTTCCATGTGACGCATTTCTGACATTTTCTTATCAGTGATTAATTTACTAAAACAGCTGGTCACTGTTGTTTTCATCAAACGTTACTCAAACAGGAGGAAATAGTGCATTAATAGATTAATCCACATTTGGTGCTCTAGGTGAGTAGGAGACCTTCAAAAAGTGGTCTTGAGGTCTTGAGGTCGTCCACCCTGTCTATGTGTCTTTGAGCACGCTTTACAAGACTTTTCCTGCAAGAGTTACTTTGCAAAGTACAGAAAAGGGAAATAATAAACGACCAGAAAACACATCACAACCAAACAATGAACCCTCAGGGACTCAGGGTTCGGTCGGGGGGAATTCTTTAGTGTCGCTCAGCACGAAAACAAAGGAAAGTCAATTAGGATTATGTTTCGTGGTGTAAATACAAATGAATCGCAACCACAGGACTGAACAGTATTAAAGAAAGACCACTAATGGGGGCGGTGGATGGGTCCAACAAACAAACACGAGACTTGCAACCACGAGGTCGATATTCAACACGGGTTTCCTAAAACTTTAGATTCTAGGTGGTTTTGATGCTGAAACAGAACTTCGTGGACAAAGGAAGTTATGCACAAAACCAATGGACTTGATTCCCTGACTGCCAGAAGTAAAACACGAACAATATGCTGTAAGAAAACTACACCAGGGTGACTTCCTGTCAACACCACGATGCTAAAGTAAGCTAACGTACTTTAGCTCCGTGGTAGTTACTTCCTGTCAACACCCCGATGCTAAAGTAAGCTAACAAGTTAGCATGATGAGGTTTCGTAGTCTAATCTTTTTTTATTCTGAAGTTATCAAGTTTGGATAAAAGACCTTTTCTTTCCACGCTCACCTTGATGTCAGAATGTCCTGTGAGCGACATAAACTGATGTGTCAGATGTTTGCAGCGTGACGCAGATGCTTGGACTCCTCCATCGTCACTCGGCCTCCTGCTGGCCACCGGCCGGCCGGACAAACGTCATTCTGGTGTTTTATGGCTCATTTGGCAGCGGAGACCAAAAGATTTCAGATCTAATAAAGTTCAAATCAGATGTTTGATTGAGGCGATTAAAGAATGGACAGTGACTTCAAAGGTCGTTAAGAGCCGAAGGTTGATTAACAATTAAGGAAGCAGGGGGGGAGGGAGAAGGGAGCGAGGAGGGAGGGAAAGAATAAAGGAAGGATGGATGGATGAGAGAAAAGAGGGAAAGAATGAAGAAAAACAAGAGAAAAGATAGGATGAGAAAACTAAACTCTAGTACTTTCTTTTCTTCTGCAAATGGAGACAATAAAACTTTGACCCTCCTTTGTTATCAGTTCAGTAATTTACTGTTTAAATGACACCCGTTGGGCGGGTGCAGCACCCTGACACCTATCAGCTGATAACAGCGCCGCTATTTTATCAATACGACTGATAAACAATGCAGAGTCAGCACTTGTTTCGGAAGATAAAGCCGAACATGATTTCTATTGTTCGGTGTGACAAACAAGTGAGACAATGTGGTGGTTGTTGTTGTTGTTGTTGAACACACAAACAACAATGAACAAGTTGGACGTATTGTAGAGACAAAACAGGGAACCCTTGTTCAAAGATGGCGGCCTGTTTATTGCAGGTAAAGTTGCATCAGACAGCGTGTGAGATAGCCATCATCAGAGATCGATCAACCGCGGCTGAAATAACCACTATTGCTGCTTTTTAACATGTTGCAGACGTCCAAAATATGGAGGAAAAAACAAATGTTGTGGTGTCTGGGTTCATAACATCAGAGGTATCAGCGGTGTGAAACAAATAAAGAGAATATGCTTTGTTTAATTGATATTTTTGCTCTGTTTAATTACGACAAATTTACATTTAATTCATGAAAAGGATGCTGAAATAACTGCATAATAGTGGTGCTTTGTAAAATGTCTCAAAGTCATGCTCCGTCAGGTCAAACAACTTTTTAATGGAGTTCGGACCGATCCGTGCTAGGCTCTAACGTTGCATCTGGGCCATCCACACTCATAATAAGGTCATCTAGGCGTAAATACGTCAGCGACAGTCTAGGAATACATACACACACATATAATGGATCACCAAATTCATGATTCCTGCTGCTTATATTTTAATATGCATCTTTAATCTAGAAGCAAAGGGTTCGTTTACAGTGTTAAACTGTTAAACAGTGATTAAAGTTATCACATTTCACGTTATAATCACCTATCAGACACGTGGAGACGGAGCTGTTATGTTTCTTTTTTTATAATCATGCCTTCCTGCTGTGTTTAACGCATGTAATCTTTTTATTAAAAATGTCATAAATATGCCTTGCATGGAACAAAACAGAGTCATAAAACAAAATCATAACAATTTGGAAAAACACAAATGAAGATAAGGGATACCGTGCAACATACGCAGCATATTTATAGAGGAACAAATAACCTGTAAAAAAAAAAAATAACTAAATAAGAATTATGCAGTTTGAGACACGCAGTAAAAGTGTGGCTCTGCATGCTCATGGGGTAATTATTCCCTCAGCTGAGGCTGCTCAACAACAAGGACGTCGCTGGAACGCGGAGAGTCAATGATTGGCTAAAGAAGAAGAATTTGTATCAACGCGGGCGGACAAACAATCCTGAGAGATTCTCTGTACTGTTGAAGCGTTGAGACGGACGCATGTCGCTCGAGGTCGGGACAGGACGTCCTGTCGCCGTGGTTTCATTCAGAGGACTTCACTTCCCATGAGTCCTGCAGCCTCATCAATGGCACTTATGGGGTTGTGTCAGGAGGCAAATTAAGTAATATAGCAAATAAAAAACTGTATGAAAAACATTCTTGGAGTTTTCTGACCTCCCTGAGGTCTGAGGTGATTTTCTTGATTTTACATAATTTCTTAAATTCACCTTTTAAATTATTTTTGCGGTCATATAACCTTTTAGGGGCAACATGTTTTTATTTCTCGAAAGTGGAAATATACTTTCAACAATAGCCGATTTTTCTTTTCATGTGAAAGACTTGGAAAGGACTAAATTTTAGGCATTAATGTATTGGATGGAGGTATATATGAGGCCTGTTCTCCGTCTACGTTCATCTACAAATCTGCAGTTAAATCTGCAGCTTCACTAAATGCATCAATGCAGTTTGTCTGCATAATGAATACAAGTTGCCACAAAACAATGTATTTATGGCTGAAAACGGGGTAAGCTAAGACTTTATGATGACTTTTCAATTGAGGTCAGCTGACTGTGTGAGCATGACAACAGCCACACGGTACATAGTAGTAGTAACAGTACACAGTAGTATTAGTACACGGTATACTACGAACACACAGTATTCAGGTCACAGATTGTGTAAAAAACAAGTCAGTGATGATTAACTTCATTATCTCCACGTCTTTCATCACAGCTGCTGGGAGCTGGTGGACAAACACACGAGGCTCATAGCAATACTACATGCAAATATAGATTAAATATATATGTATACACATGTATACACACTACTTTGTCTATTTGAATCTGTAGATGTTCAACTAAATTCATCAAAAGTTAGCGTTACATAATGATGGTTATGAAGCAGTGTCATCAGCATAAAAGACAATGCAAACAATGAATATGTGGTGATTTGTATCCGTTAATCTGTCTCTATATCTGTGAATCATCATAAATCATCATTTGTGCGGTCGGGAAGCTCAAAGTAAATGTTTAGTTAATGTTTATTAACGCTGTTATTCTTGTTACGTAACATTTATATATGAAAGTCTTCTTAGGTCGGTTGTTATTTATTCATGGTATATATGTACATTACTACTTTATTATTGGGACACAAACCTTAAGGCATTGTGTGAGATATGGCATCCAACGTATCCCGTAGTTGTACTTGCCCTTTCACATATTGTTTTATTTATTAGTGGCTTTCAAATAATAACACAGACTCAAATTATTGTCATAATTCATCTTCATTTAAGTGAATGAGTCAGAACAAGCATTGTGTGAGTTGCAACTCCCCCAGAGATGAGAGAGAAATGTTCACTTCCTTTTCAACAGTGAAAAGGAAGTGAACATATTTGGACTGTGTGCCGATGTGGTAGAGACGCCGTTTACGTCTCTGGTAGAGACCTGTCAATCACCTCGTAGCTCCGCCCCAGCTCTAAATGACCATCATTTACTAAATGAACATCATGCTGTATTGAAGAAGACTTGAAAATAGAGATTGAGACATTCTGGTTGTATAGAAGTCTATAGAAGTCTATAGACTCTTTAGAGCTCTATAGAGCATAAACTTCTATACAACCAGAGGAGTCGCCCCCTGGTGGTCAGGAGAGAGAATGCAGCTTTAACACATGAAGCATAGACTTCTATACAACCAGAGGAGTCAGTTAGAGGAAATACATGTTTAAGGCACTTCAGTATTGGCTTCACCTTTCAGAAGCAGAGGTTGCCGCCTGGTTCAATACTAATAAAACAACAACAAGAAGGATCCATGAAAATACCTTTTATTGTTCTCTCCCATCAAAACAGAACCAAGAGAAATGGACAGCGTATAAAAATAAATTAAGACACAAAAATAAAGACAGGAACAGAAACATTTCCCCCGTGTTCAGGGGGCTCAAACAACACTGGAGACACAACTCCGTTCAGACAGTGTGATGTGCGTTTACAATAAGTTACTATTAAATAGTAGGATTCAGACAGTGGGACCATACATTGGAGCAGTTAAAACATAACACTGATACGACAGCTTGGGGATGGATACTTCCTATTCAGATGGGTAGTCCTGATTTTGTATTAATTTAACAGCGAGGAATGTTTCTTAACCCTTTAACAGCTTCTACACGGTCACATAATTCCTCTGAACATCTCCAGCACAATTTCTAACAGAAACATTTTCAGATTAATAATCTAAACAAGAACAGGGTTGATTTCACGCCAATGCAAAAGTCATCATGCTCCAGAATCACCAGAAACAGACGAGATGTTCTAGATTCACCAACGAGCTCCTTCAGATTTGCCAACATGCTGTTGTTTGTTCTTCTTTACATCAGCTTCACTCTCTGCTGCAGGGAGTCCAGCTCCTGGGCCACCTCTTTGGGCAGATCGTGGTTCACCTGAGTGGCGAAGTACTTCCTCACCTCCTCCACCTCCCTCTGCCAGAACTCCTGATCCAGGGAGAACAGCTCGTTGAGGTCCACGTCCTCCTGCAGGCCCTGGAGGTCGAGGGACTCGTGGCGGGGCAGGTAGCCCACGGCGGAGGGCACGGCGCTGGCCTCGCCGCTCACCCGCCGGAACATCCAGTCCAGCACCCGGATGTTGTCGCCGAAGCCGGGCCAGAGGAACCCGGCCGCGGGGCTCTTGCGAAACCAGTTGACGTGGAAGATCTTGGGGAGCTTGGCGCCGGGGCGGTCGGCCATGCTCAGCCAGTGGGAGAGGTACTGGCCGAAGTTGTAGCCGAAGAAAGGGCGCATGGCGAAGGGGTCGTGCATGATCATCTTGCCTGCAGAAAAGAAGAGAGAATGGGTCAGTATCTGTTATTTTTCCATATAGAGGATCTCAGTGAGGGTTGAAGGATAATCAATGTCCCTTCTTATCGTCAGGGTGAGGAACCTCTTTAAAATCCATGGATCGGTGAGTCAACGCGTCACTAGAAAGATTAGACACTGACCTTTGTGTTCAGCGGCCGCCGTTGCCTCTGACCTCATGGCTGCTCCGACAAACACTCCGTGCTGCCAGCTGAACGCCTCGTACACCAGCGGCACGCCTGAAAATAAGCCACGAGTTGTGAGTTTGAGTCCTATCATCCCATTATTTCCCCCCCACCCACATCTTTCCCTTCGATGCTCTTCTCCCACTGCATCTCTATCCTAACCCTCTCAAGCTCACCTTGTGGCCGGCGCCCTCCGAAGATGATGGCCTCAATGGGGACTCCCTCCGGGGATTCCCACAGTGGGTCGATGATGGGACACTGCCCGGCCGGAGTGCAGAAACGAGAGTTAGGGTGAGCGCAGGGTTCACCTGGAGAGAGAGAGAGGAAACTTTATTTCACAATATCTTGATTCACTTAAATTCAGTGAAAGTGCTCCATTTCTGTATCCATTGACAAAAAGAGAGGGATGACTGAAACCTGCTTCTTCTAACGTATGAATTCATTAGGTGTTGGACTTTGGATCACACTTCTGCTGATGCATCAGCAGAAGTGTGATCCAAGAATTCATCGGACGTTTGCACCAACTCTTACCGTCCTCGGCGCTCCAGGGCGTGTTCTTCCAGGACGTGATGGTGACCCCCTTGGGCAGGCACTGGTCCATGCCCTCCCAGTACACGCCGCCATCGCTGGTCTCTGCCACGTTGGTGAAGAGGGTGTTCTTGACGATGGTCTCCATGGCGTTGGGGTTGGTTTTGGCCGAGGTGCCGGGAGCGACTCCGAAAAAGCCATTCTCTGGGTTGATCGCCCGAAGGTTTCCTAGCCAAGGGAGAGAAATAACAGTTAGTTTGTTTTATCATTGTAATATTAAGTTCCCTCATCACAAAGTCTTGATTCCCTCACCTTGGTTGTCGAACTTCATCCAGGCGATGTCGTCTCCAACACACTCGACCTTCCAGCCGGGCAGCGTGGGGCTGAGCATGGCCAGGTTGGTCTTCCCGCAGGCGCTGGGGAACGCCGCCGCCATGTACTTCTTCTCCCCGGCAGGGTTGGTGACGCCCAGGATCTGAGCAGGAGAGTTTGGTCAGTTTCTTGTGGGAAGCCCCTCTATATTACTATATCGCTATATCACTATATGTTGTACGCATGATGCTTGCTTTGCTTACCAGCATGTGCTCCGCCAGCCAGCCCTCCTCTTTGGCGATACGGGAAGCAATGCGCAGAGCGAAGCACTTCTTGCCCAGCAGGGAGTTTCCTCCGTAGCCGCTCCCGAACGAGACGATCTGCCTGCGATCCGGGATGTGGGCGATCAACGTCTGCTCGGGGTTACACGGCCAGTTGTTCACCAAGGGCTCTGGGAGGCAAACACATGTAATGCAATCAGTGGGAAGTTTGGAGGATGGAGGAAGGTTTGAGGTATTAGTGGTATTATCTTTCATTAGCATGCAGCTATATGAGTGATCGCTGGCGCTGTTGACCTACTCTTAAGCGGCAGGGGACAGCCGACGGAGTGCAGGCAGCGGACGAAGTCGCCCGTCCCCAGAGCGGCCAGCACGGCCGTCCCCATGCGGGTCATCACCCTCATGCTGGCCACCACGTAGGGGGAGTCCGTCAGCTCCACGCCGATCTTAGAGAGGGGGGAGCCCACCGGGCCCATGCTGAAGGGAATCACATACATGGTGCGACCTGAGGAGAGAGAGAAACATTTCATGTATTAACATAAGAGGCATTACCGGTGTGCACCCTTTAGCATGCATTATCTCTACTGGCCAGCAGGGGGCGACTCCTCTGGTTGCAAAAATAAGTCAAGGCCTTGAAAATGACTCTACTTCTCGTTTGATTTATAAAAAAAATAAAAATCACTCTAAATCCCGGCCTCTCAGGGCTCATTGCTTACATAAGATTTAGAGAATAAATCTTTATAATAACTGATTATTACGGCTGAAATTTCTTATCCAAAAAAAGTTTAGTTTGAAGTTAAAAACCAGCTTTGTTTCTCCACGGTACCTTTCATGCAGCCGGGGAACCGCTGAGCCATCGATTTGTCGAACTCTTCCGGCGACATCCAGCGGCCCAGCTGGCTGACTCCGCCCTCCAGCGTCGTGGGCACCGTGTCCCGCTGGTCCTGGGTCACGATCACGGTCTTGCTCTCCACGCGAGCCACGTCCCTCGGGTCGGTCCGGGCCAACCAGCTGCAGGCGGAGGGAAGGTAGGGAAGGAAGGTAGGGAAGGAAGGTAAGGAAGGAGACAGGGAGAGGAGGGAGGGGGCATTTTAATTACATCTCAGAACGACTTTTATCTTTTTGCAAAACAGAGGGAGGCGTTCAGCGCAGGACGAACGTAAAGAAAACATTTGTTTGACGTCTGCTGCTGATGCGACGTCACGTGACTAAACGAGCTGGACTGACCGGTTTGTCAGAATGTCGACCTTTTGCACTTCTGTTGCTTATTTCAACAGCTGCAGCCGACTTACTGATGCACTGACAGGGCGACGTGCCAACTGGGCTACTGCTGCCTCGGGTTAACAAACAAACAGACGCACAGCTGATCCACAAATCCCCGTCGGAGGTGTGTTGTGGTTTCACAAGCCAGACCGGGAAACACTTCTCTCTTCCAGGCTCGTGGCCCTCACCAAAACAACCAACAAGTCCTCTGATAACAGTCTACATTTCAAACTGTTTCCACTGAAGAAGCCCCCCGAAAGAAAACCCACCAGTTCTCGTATTTGTTGAGCTTCTTGATCATCCCCTGCTCCTCCAGCTGGGTCAGGATGGCCTTGTTCTCCACCTCGGAGCCGTCGCAGATGTGGAGGAAGTCGGGCTGGCAGAGGCTCACGTTGGCGTCCACGAACTCCTTGACGGCCGGGCTGAGGGCGCCGGGGTCGCCCTGCAGGACCCGGGGGCCTTTCTGGTTCTGGGACGGGAGCTGAGGAGGCATGGCGGAGGAGGCGGAGGAGTCCGGAGAGTCGGAAGGAGTCTGGAGAGGTTTGAGAGGCAAGAGGAAGCCGAGGAGTGGGCGAGCTTCAGGGTGAAGGGTGAGAAAAGGAGAGGTGAGTGGCATAATAAGGGTGAGGAGAAAAGGTTAGCCGGGAAAAGAAGAGATGAGGGATGAAGGAGGGGTAGAAAGAGAGAACAAGGAGGATAAAGTTTAGAATTCCTTAATGATTGGTCACATTTCTGAGCTGTTAGATTTACACTACTCTGCACACTGAACACAACATAACAAAGAAGTGCTGCAACTTCAGGCTGATGCAACAGCATCTCTGCTCGGATCCCTCTTCACTCTGCACATCCTCTTCCTCACACACACACTCATCACGCTGGAAAGAAAAGGCGCTTCAGGTTACCTTCAGTGGTTTGTTCGGAGCCTTGAGCTGCCGGTCGGCTGTTTTCAGGCTGGTTTTGAGGACCGCTTCTCCTTCTTGGCCAGTTGTATCTTCTGTGGAGAGGTTTTGCTCTTTTTATACGCTGGGATGTCCCACAAGAGGAGGAGGAAGAGGAGGGAGGAGGAGGAGGAGGGAGTCCTCTTTGCTGTATGCATGAACCTGTTGTTCCCTGCTGGACTGAAAAAAACAGGCCGCCAGCCAATCATTAATCAGCAGCGGGGACGTTACGTCGTCTTCAGGTAACCGGTTCCCTCCGGCCTGATAGCTGGGCTCAGATCCCAGAGACAGACAGTCCTGTCCTCACCACTGCTGACGCTCGCTCGCTCTCTCTCTCTCTCTCTCTCTCTCTCTCTCTCTCTTTCTCTCTTGAAAGAGAAAAGCCGGGGTCGATCACATGTTTGTTTAGTTTGATGTTTCTATTATTCTCAAAAGCGTGCTTCCTTTTTTTGTGTTTCAAATTTCAGGTGCAACCTGGATAAAATCCCAAATATGGATATATATATATATATATATATATATATATATTTAAAATCAGGTGTGATGTGTTCATAACTTCCCCTGTTATTATTATTATATTCTCAGGAGTAAAAGAAAAGTGTTTCGTTTTCACGCCACATTCGTCGTCTCTCATCGATTCCTTTACTTTCAAAAACATCTTTAATTGTTTGTCGTCTTTCAGCTCTTCATGTCTTGTAATATTAATTATTTCCATCTTTCTCGGAGTTGAAACCTCGCGTCCTGTTGGCAGCAGCTGCCGTTGACCTTTGACCCACATCACTTCACACATGATGTAAGCTCAGGTTTGGCTGCGTCAGGCCGGGCGTGACACGGCAACGCATCGGCAGGGCTCGTTCCTATTGGCCGCCCGGTGTGGGCTCGACCTGTGAGGTCAAAGGTCAGCCGGGGAATGAGTGTGTGTGTGTGTGTGTGTGTGTGTGTGTGTGTGTGTGTGTGTGTGTGTGTGTGCGTGTGCGTGTGCGTGTGCGTGCGTGTGTGTGTGTGTGTGTGTGGTTAAAAGGACTCTGAACAAAGACACGTTTAGCCTTTTAAGGTAAAAGCTCTGACAGTTACAGTTGATTTGGAGTTAAGTTATTCATACGTTATTTGTTTTAAAAGTATTAGTTACAGCAGTATTTATAGTATAGTAGTACTTCTTAGTAGTTCTAATGATTGGACTGTGACACTGTCAGATTAAAACATAATTCTCCATTAATTTATCTTTAAAGACGCTGACATGCTGTATTAATAGAAACTCACTTAAAAGTAAGTTGCTATTTTAGTCTGAAGAATGATTGTAATACATTTATGAAAATGAGTTATATTATGTATTATATCTCATCATGCGGCCTCGTTCATGCAGAAGCCCAAAAACAAATTGCTTCCTCTGGCTGTGAAACAGGAGAATAGATTAATTCACAAACTACTATGATTAATAAAGACTGTTTTTCGATTTGTTTATTTTTCAAAATCTTTTAAATAAAACCGAGCTGGTGAATGACATATTTATTCTGATTTACCGATATTATAATTATGCAGTGCATGTTTTAGTTAGATATTTTTAAATTAATCTTTGACAATCTGATTATTATTATTTAATTTTTTACATCTTTGTTTCAGGACAGCATGGTCTCACTCCCTCATATGTAAGAAGTAATAATAATGACAATGGCAACAATAGTAATAATACTAATAAAACCTTTCAATGAACTGACCGAACAAAGATTCGCTCAACTCCAGTCTCACATCTCAAATATGTATTAATAATAATTTCCATAACTTAGGGAGTTCTCTCGAGTCACTTTTATGTTGGTTTATGTTAATATTTATGGTTGAATTGTGTTATAAATAAGTAAAATGGACTCTTGTAAGGCCAGGATGTGCAGTTATGTTTTTGCTATGTCACATCAGTGGATCTGGTATCGACTCATGTGAGTACGAGGACTGAAAGTGAGGAAGACCTCCTAATGAAGAATTCAGCTGGGGGTCAAACTGTCTAAGTATCACTTTTATTCTTCTTTTTCTGTGGCCATGTTTGAAATGCTGAGCGGGTGGATGTGAGCGGGCCTCGGCCTCGTGCCCGGCTGCAGCCACTCGGCGGTCTGATTCCCTGAAGGGAGCCGGCTGCAGGATAACGACATGCAGCGTTGCGTAACGCCCTCTTGTTCCTTGTTTTCTTGAACCGCGGTCGCTCGCTTGTGCAACAGTCGGCGGTCGTAAAGCGCCGGCCGACAAAAGGATTTAACCCGTCTGCAGAAACATGAAGCGACGAAGCTTTTAAAACCAGGTGGCGAAGACTCCATCCATCCATCCATTATCTGAACCGCTTATCCTCTTTAGGGTCGCGGGGCGCTGGAGCCGATCCCAGCTGTCATTGGGCGAAGACTCCATCATCCTTTAATCCGACCTCGACAGCAACAGCAACCACGTCACGTGCAATATTACACTTATATTTCATGTGCAAATATATTTTCTTTTTTGACATCAACTAGCTACGACTGCAGTGTTATTCATACAGCATCACACACGCTACGTGGACCGAACTGTGAATGATGAAACGTTACAGAAACCTGTTAGTATCGCTGACTAAGCTTTGTGGAATCTATTCATTCTATTATTCTATCGATTTGTCATCATTTCCAAGCGTGTAATGCAAGATATGTAGACGTAGGCTGCTCTTAAAAAGAGGAACATGTAATTATTTTATTGCAATTATCGTCCGTCACGCAATCATCACTGAAAAAGTCCTGGGGAATGACCTCTGACCATCTTTTTTAAAATTCTTTTTAAATTTCTTTATATTTTTTTAAAAATATATATTTATATTATTTTAATATATATATATATAAATATATATATATATATTAAAATAAGATCATAAAAACAGTAAAAGAAACAAGCAATACAACTAAAACAATTATAAATTGTAAATAAATTATTATAAATAAAAAATAAAAACACACAAACGCTGAACAAATGCATCAACAAACAACCCTAAAGGCAGAGCATTCCTGTGTGTGTGTGTGTGTGTGTGTGTGTACAGCCATAACATTTTAAATAAAGGAGTGACACAGCCTAATTTTCGCACACTTAATTTAAACTTGTTTTTCCTGAACTCTAAAGTTTAAATTCCCAGAATCCTTCACTTCAGAAGATCACGGTCACAAACTGAAAAGTCATAATTCGGTGAAAAAAAAAACGCCTGCCGTGCACTTTCCTGAGTTGCGAACAACTCAGTCAGGATGCACAGAGCCGACATCGCAGGACAAAATGTCTGCAGTGTTTATGCATAACGTGAGTTTATGGATGGTGTCAAACATAACCCCGGGTTTAGGCTCAAGTTAAACTGGCTCTGGTTAAACTGGCTCTGGTTCGTCGGTGCATATATATACATATATGCATATACTTTATCCAGTTATACTTTAGATAAAAGACAGGTTTGGTTGGTATCGTATATTATGTCATCTCTGTATTATGGGATGGATGGAAGGATTCTTTCCCTGAAGTCCCAGCACACCTGTTGGATGGATTTCCATGATGCAGACATTCACGTCCCACTGAGAACGAATAGTCATTACTTTAAATGTACATCTATCAGACGTAAAAAATCGTGTTTTATGACCCAAACATTGTTTTTTCCCATCTGACCAAACACCTGTTGAACTATTGAATGCACTTGGTATGCAGGCAGCTGAGGACTCTCACCCAGGAGACCAGAGTTCATGTCACGATGACCAAGTGAGCATTCATTTATTTTACTGTAGTTTTGTAACGTATTTTACGAACGCCAGGTATGTAGCATGCGTTGTTATTTTACAGCATAAACATGCTCACCGTCAGCCTAAATTTGATCACTTTCTGAACTCAGTATTTTTGTTGCATAAGTGCAACTAAAACTCAAAGTAATGTGCATGAACTCATGCTTGCTGCAAAGCAGTTTGATGGGAAATTGTTGTAACACCTTCATTAATACTCCCGACAATATAGAACAATGTAGGCAATATAACATCCATTGAATCTATTGAATTTAATTAATTCCACTTTAATTAAAACAGCATAATTAAGCTTGAGACATCAGTTTGTTTTGTTGAACCGAGTTGAAAGATAAGTAGACTTTGAGCCAATATGATTATTGAGTATTTAAAGTTAAGACCACTTCTGATTCACAGGCAGTAAACTGTGATCTTCTATCACTGGTTTATGGTGGGAGGACGGAAGCGTTGGCCCAGTTGTTTCTGTACAGAGAGATAGCGCCGCGATGGTTACAGGTGTATCAGGTACAGACGGGAAATTAAGTGAAAACACAGATCGCTGCGTGTTGATAAAATCCCTTGAAGGTTCCTCTTCTCCTGCAGCACATGGCTGCAGCGGAGCGAAGAGCGTTCAACGACCAGGGAGGAGTGTGGGAATTTTCAGAGTCGGCCGAGTTGATCGCTCGAAATGTCTGAATTTAAATAATTATTAAAAATACTTTACTTTACTTTACTTTAAAAATACTTTACTAATACTTTACACTTAAGTAAAGCCAAACTTCGCACTGATACTGTGTTCGCAAATAGTTACGATAATACAAATTTACAAATAAGTTAGTTTTTCTTTTTTCGAAAGTAATATAGTTTTTTTTTTTTTTTAGAAATACTGAGCAACCTTCATTCAGACAGAACAGTGCAGACTCCTGATGGCTTTGAGCACAGCGCCACCTTGTGGCTCTTTAATGAAATGCAATCCGGTCCAGAGAGAAGACTGACTTGACCCTGACTGACATGTTTCTGATATTATTCAGTTTCAGCGTTGTTGTTGTTGTTGTTGATGCTTCCTCTCAGAATATATTATGCACAGTTTTTTTTAAATGCACATTAAACCCATGTATACATATATATATAAATTGTATGAAGAGCTAATTATTGTATCACAACTTAATTCTAAGCGTGTGTTATTGAAAACAAATACAGCCGTTAAATACTTTATGAATGAGACCAAATCAATAAATATATTATACATTTTACTTATTGTTTGTTGTTTCATCAGTGAAACAAACTGAATGCGTTAGTCTTTCATATCAGATTAAATGTAAGTGGGCTTCAAACATCAGAACACAAACATTCAGGCGCCCTCTTGTGGCTAAAAGGTAAACTGCAGATATACATTTTAAATAAAAGATTTCTACCTCATCTTTGCATTCTCGGTAGACAATCCCCAAAATAATCCCCAAAATATCCCCAAAATATGAAAATCCTCCATTTCTTTGTGAGTAGATACTTTTTATTTAAAGTGGATTTTAGAGAAAACCCACAAAATAACACATTGTTAAGAAGTGAGTTTGTGCTTTAAGTTTTTAATTCTCACTGACTCAGCTGTTTACTTACATTAATTTTTTTGTGTTACAAGTTTTCTGACATTTAATTTAATTATGTGGTAATTTCCATAAAAGGGGGAGTGGCCATTACTTTTGTCCTCTCTCGGTGTTTCGTTTCAGCTTCCTGTGTGAAACCATGATTCATTTTTCGGATCCAAACTTTTTGAACCTTGTTCATGAAAGTTGTGATTCATGCTGAACTGAACTCAACAGATTCCATAAACGTCCACCTCCCATCCTCAACACCATACAAATGCTTTAAAAACTATTAGATTAAACGCATATGTTTTTTGAGGATCCGGCTCAAAGGTTTCAGTAACTGTAGTCGAAAAGAACGAATCATCCGTGAACGCTCAGTAGTTGAAGCAGCAAAACAAACCGGTCTAACTTTGACTTCGACATGAGATCCTTCTGGGGCCTGTTGCACAAAACTAGGATAAGGGATTAAGCCAGGATATCTTGGTGATCCTGGCTCAATTGATCCGTAATCCGGTTGCACTAAAGATGGATAGGGGGCAGGAGGATATGTTATGGTATAAATTACCATGGAGATTTATTCTGTGGAGCTAGCCTGCTCCAGACCAGGCTAAATTCCAGGATCTATTTAATCTCATCCCTAATGTCAGTCAGCAGTCACCACAAATGGAAACCAATAGTTATTTCACTGCTCACTATACATTGTTAGCACATATAACTAGACCCACTGTCATTATTTAAACATTTGTGATCATTAATTTCAATGATTTTGGATAAAAAATGATTTTTAGATGTTGCTATCATTAGATAATTTACAGTTTCCCATAGACTATAAGGCTATATATAAAATGATAGAATATTAGGGCCACAGAGGGAAAAAAAAGACAAGTCATAATATTGTAACCAGTTGTTTTAAAGGAGGACAGTTGTTAAAATGACAGATGTGGGGCATTTCGTGAAATTGTACTTCAGTATGGTTTCATAAACAAAGACATGCTGATGTGCCAGAATATTAAGTATCACATTGTCATAAGTATCAAAACTGTAAAAACAATATGTAGCTTTTCTGCAGAAAGAACCAGCCTCATAAATTTATGACTTTATCCTTTTTCTTCGGTGTGGCCCTAGTACTCTGTCATATAAACAAATACACATTCCATATGAATATAAAAACACAATGTGTAACATTATGTTCCTTTATTGAATAAGGACAAAACAAAGCAGGTAAACCATCAGCTCCTTTCGAAACTGAAGTCACAGTGACTCTACAAGATGGAAAGCACAGAATCCAAGCATATTATACAAAATGATACATACACATTCAAAGGTCTGTATATAACACACCCTGCATGTCTGCACACTAAAATAAATGCAGGACAAATCCATACACATCAACTGAACAGACATATGAATGGATGCAGTAGCCTCCCTGCAGCCTTGTATTACACACAGTATACCGCACAAACATCATAAGAGGCCAAATTCGTAAAAAAACGAACCCCAAAAAACCCAAATTCCTCTGCCACCGCAGGACATATTTAACCAAAATTGAAAGCACACATACTAACTAAAATAATTCAACACATATTGGTCCCTCAGCAGCCGACCACTGTCGTCATCAGGGAAGATTGCCGGATTGTCCCAGTCCATGGCTGGTGGCACTCTGGGGGCCCTCTCCTTCCTCAGGCAGGCCACATTGTGGAGGACAGCACAAGCCACAGTAATATCACATGCCCTAACAGGGCTGACCCTTAATTTGTGAAGGCAGTGAAAGCGTGCCTTCAGGAGGCCAAAGGTCATTTCAACTCTGGCCCTGGTCCTGGCATGGGCATGGTTGTAGGCCTGCTGTGCTTCCTGGGGGTCTGTGAAAGGTGTCAGGAGAAAAGGCTGGCAGCCATACCCCCTGTCTCCCAGCAACACACCAGAGAATTCACCTGTCAACACAAAATCTCATCATTACTACCTCATAAACACAGTGATATTCTTGACACAGCCATGATGGTTATAAATAGGGGTTGTGTGGCTTACCTTGTGATAGGCACTGATAGATTTCAGAGGCCCGAAAGATTCTGGAGTCATGGACTGAGCCAGGCCATTTTGCCACAACATTGCTGATCACACAGTCAGCATTGCAGACCATCTGAAATCATAAGATGAGGAATATTACACCAATCAATGCACATCACTGGCAATGCAGAGTGTTCGTCAATGGACAATATCAAAAAGTTATGTTCACCTGAACATTAATGCTGTGAAAGGATTTCCTATTCACAAAATGGGCCTCATGGGCACCTGAGGGGGCTTTTATCCTTATGTGTGTGCAGTCCACTGCACCAATGACATTGGGGAAACCTGTCACACAAAGTAATGAGTATCCTACTATGTGTTAACAGTTGTCCTGTAATTTGTAGATCCTCTTACCTGCAATCCTATAGAACTCCTCTTTGATGTCACAGAGTCTTCTGTGGCCAGGGAAGGAGATGAAGACATCTGCTAATGCTTTGATAGCCAGACACACACTCCTTATTGTGCGGCAAATTGTGGCCTTGTTCAGCTGTTCTGCATCCCCCACTGAGTACAGGAAGGCTCCACTAGCAAAAAAGCGCAAGGCCACACAAACCATTTGCTCCACACTCAGTGCATGGCTCCGTGCAGTGCGGTGCTTAATCCTGGGACCCAGTAGTCTGCATAGATACCTGATGCCATCTACAGAAAACCTGTATCTTTCATATAGATGGTCATCAGGGAAGGCCAGTGGGTCCAACCGGTCCCTGAAGACCCTTTCTCGCCTGAAGGCTCTCCTCAGCACAAGTGCTTCTTCATCCACCACATCTCGCACGAATGGGCATGCCATTGTCAGAGCAGAAAGGAACACACAATTTTGGGCCTTCATATAGGCTAGTGGCCACACCTGGTGCTGGGGGGGTGGGCAAAAGAGGGCGATGCCTTATAACGATGACTTGGTTGTACTGATTGCTGGGAAAATAAAAAAAACCTTAGAAAGATGCCACCGTCCTGTGTGCTCACAATAAGAGCTCATATGTCATGGCTCACTTGACTTTACGAGAATATACCTAATTTTTATTTTGAGCTGTGTCATCTTCTTGGAGCTGGGGGAGGAAAGAAAAATAATGATTAAGACATTTGTGTTACAGTTAGCATACAGTGTACATTGAAGGCATATCTCACCTCCCTCTCAAGTTTTTTTATTTCAAGGTCCAGTTTCCTAATTGTCCTCTTTTTTATTTCGGACTCCAGTGCAAGATGTTCCATCTTTTTCTTCTTGTACTGAATGTCTATGTCTGCCAGTTCTATTTGGCGCCGGAGGTGGTTGCCATACAACTTTCTGATAGCTTGTGAGCTCTGAACACAATACAATTAGCGCAGCTGGAATTTGGCAGGATGTGGTGTCCTTTTATTAATACGCACTATGTTGCCAGGCTGGTTTTCCCACTGTATAGCATCTGGGTCCTGTAAAAGAAATTAGATTTTTTGATTTTGATGAGGACTCCTCACCATTGTAGAGTAAATAGTACTTTCACAGTCTTAACATGATACCTCATGCCTTCTGGAATCCAGAGAGATGGTCTCCTCCTCATCATCGTCTCCATCATGTGCTGTTGCTGCTGCACTGGGGCCTTCACCCTATCACATTTAATCGGATTCATATTGAAGCTAGTAGACAAGACATGCCAGGCCTACAGTATGCCTTTGATGGAGTACTCACTGGATCAGCATCGTCTGGTGCTGGTGGCTCTAACAGGAACACAGTGCTGCCAGACACTGCAAGGCAATAGGTAAACCAAAGTCAGACAGTCCAAATTGATTCAATATGAATGTGGTTGTATCCCATGTAGAGATGGAAGGACATACCTTGAATGAAGCGGGTGGCATCTTGGGAGGAACCTATGCTCGTCTCTTTCCCCCCAGGGATCCCCTCTAAGACGGGCCTGCCTTTATTTAGCTCCAAGGCCATGTCCTCTGCTGGGGTAAGGTCAGCCTTTGGTGACCCACCACCCGTGCCTTGTCTGTGGGTATTCTTTTTCACTGCTAAAACAGTACAGACAATGTGTGAGCAGGCACCTTCTGGGTACAATATATGCTTGTGCTTTGTTAAATATTAGTCAGGGACCATACCATTCTGCAGAATGTTCTTGTATTTGATTTTGACCTGCTGCCATGTTCGTTTTGGCCCGTTCATGTTTAATCTACACACACACACACACACACACACACACACACACACACACATTTAATGGAGTCACACTGCAAAAAATTACTTGGTATTTTTGTCTTGTTTTCAGTAAAAATATCAAAAAAAAAAAACTTAAATAAAGATGTATTTTCTTGATTTGCTAAATGACCTAGCAAAATAAGTATAGTTTAGACAAAAAATATAAACTTTAAGTAAATGTGTGCTTAAAACAAGCAAACAAATAAAAAATCTGTCAATATAATAAAAATTCTCTTGAAATAAGTTTACTTTTTCCATAAACACTTAATTTTAGAAAAGTTCTCGTTTCACTGGCAGATTTTTTTGCTTATTTTCCTAGGTAATTTTGCTCAAGAAAATATTTAAGATTTTTTTTTAGATATTTTTTTTTAACTGAAAACAAGACAAAAATACTAAGTAAGAAAGACATTTTTGCAGTGCAGTGAGCAACCGACCTTGGGTCCTTTGAAAGGCGCTATATAAATTAAAGTGATTATTATTATAGCTCATCTATTTATTCAATTAAATTTGATTTATATAGCACTTTTCACAATTGTTTCATTCTGTCAAAGCAGCTTTACATTAATGAAAGCAGGAGAAACACAAAAAAAACGGTGGACAACATAAGAAGCAGAGTACAACGGCTAAGATTAAACCGTACTGAGCGTAGTAACGTTAAATAATAATGTAAGGCTTTAATAATAATTTATCATAGCTTTATACAGTGTGACACAATTTCACTCATATCTGCAGTGCATTTCAATTAAAAATTTAACCGTTTCATAATTACAGTACAACTGCATTTTTGGAGATGTGAATTAAATATTTGAATTGTAATTGTGATGTTTCAGCGGAGCGGTGAGTGTGTAATTGTGCACTACTTACGCATTCAGGCGGTCTGCAATACTTTGCCACGCTTTTTCTCTTCGCTTTATCACTGTGGCGGTGTTGCCTTTCTTCTTAATTATATCTTTTACCTCCTCGTATGCCTCCATGAGGATTTGTGCTTCCGACGGGGAAAAGTACGCGGCTCTAGTTGCCATGGTAAATCAGTTAATCTGTGATCTGTGGCGGGGTCTATTTGAGTGAGCCGTGAGCGCGCACCTATCCAGGATTGGTTTCACCTGGCTTAATGAATCCGTGTCTGCTCATCCTGGCTTGGTCTTTGTGCAACCAATTAAGCCTGGACGCACATGTTTTGGCTTCATTGAGCTCAGCTGAGTCATTTATCCCGGATGTCTTAATTCTACTTTTGTGCAACAGGCCCCAGGTATCTGCTGTTCCTGGGTCTCTCCTGCTGGTCGGGTAAGTCATTCTATATTTGTTTTGTTTTGCTTCCCTTGATGTTATTTGTAGTTATATTTGTAGACAACAAGTTGAGGTAAATTACTGACATCGACAACTCAGAAAGTCAAATGTTAAGAACCTGCATATCCAGATCTGTAACTCAAGACTTTTTTGTTTATGCACAGTGTGATTACCGGGAAAGATTGAATACTACAAATCTTTAGTTGTGTTTAAACTGAAAGTGAAGAAAATGCACTTATAATGCAGGTCAGACTTTAAAGGTGCAAGATCAGAGTTTGGGGGAATCTGGTCACTTATAAGGGTTACAAACCACGTGTTGAACCCCAGTCTCGTGGTTGAAAGTCTTGGGTTTGTTGTACATCTCCCCTCCCGCCCACCATGCACCTGCATTCTCTCTCCTGCCAACCAGCAGACTTCTCTGGTTGTATAGAAGTCTATGCTTCATGTGTTAAAGCTGCATTCTCTCTCCTGCCAACCAGCAGACTCCTCTGGTTGTATAGAAGTCTATGCTTCATGTGATAAAGCTGCATTCTCTCTCCTGACCTCCAGGGGGCGACTCCTCTGGTTGTATAGAAGTCTATGCTTCATGTGTTAAAGCTGCATTCTCTCTCCTGACCACCAGGGGGCGACTCCTCTGGTTGTATAGAAGTCTATGCTTCATGTGTTAAAGCTGCATTATCTCCACTGACCACCAGGGGGCGACTCCTCTGGTTGTATAGAAGTCTATCTTTACGTAGCTGGGGCCTGTTTGCTGCTTTATTAAAGCTCAGAAGGTTAAATGCAGCTCCTTTAATAAACTGTTGTCACAGTTTGCAGATTCGGGGAGTAAAATGCAGACTTGGAGGCAGGCAGATGCAGTAAAGACTCTTTGTAGTAGAGCATGCAGGTCTAGATGGCCGGCAGGTAGCAACAAGCTAACAGAGGCTGCAAGAAGCACTGGAGCAAAGAAAGAGGAAGAGAAACCGATCGAGTCATGACGCGACTATGAACACATGAAAAACAATCAAATAACAAGACATGGGCTGAACTCTGGGGAGAGAGGAAGGAAACTAATACAATACAGCTGATACACGGAAAAAACCCCACAGAGACAGGATGGTACACAGGGAGGTTTTCATAAAAGCGGCCTTTATTTGTTATAACGCTCTGTTTCTACCCTCCAAAGATTCAAACTAAAATAAAACATTTAAAATGATGATGAGATTCACTGTATTTCCTAATTAAGTATTTACTGCTGGTACTTCAGTATCATTTTAAAAATGACATGCAAATAAATGCAATAAAATTTGATAATTTAAGATAAAAATCACTCCTGTAGCTCACTGGCAGCCGGTAAGGGGAAACAGTTCAACCCAAGGCGACCCCCCACCCCCTCCTCCGCCCCCCGCCCCATCCCACCGTCACCGTGGTTACAGACTCGGGACAAGGAGAGAAGTGATGTCTGTCATGGAGGGAACTCCGTCTCCATGGCGAACGTAAACAGATCTGTCAGTGTGACTTACACACAGGTGAAACATTAGCCGGACGGGGATAAAGACTCCACACACACACACACACACACACACACACTGGTCAGGACAGATGGCGGATACACACCGAGCGTCTGATCCCGTCAACTTTGTGCATCAAGATGAAATCTGGTAAAGCTGCTTGTTTCACTTTTCTCCATCAGACGGCTAAATATGATATTTTAAAATGATAAGCTGTGTCTTGTTGTGAATAACTGGTGTCGTGATTATGGTTATTGTTTGTGATGTTATCCTGGGGGGATTCTTATCATGTTTAAACCTTTATCTTGTTTTAAATAATACAAGATTTGTCTTCCTTTATGCTTTTTGTGAATGACTAATATCATTATGCTGTTGTACTGAAGCAATATTAATATTATTTCACTCACTTCTTGTTCCTGTTCTGTTAATCTTGATTGTGTCGGATATTAAATGTGTTGTAATAAATACGGCCAGACTAACTAATCAAACCGAGGAACGGTTCCTTGTATTAATGAGATTTGCATGAGTCATTCTAATGAGGAACATAAATCATTTTAATTGGATTTGTTGATTTTTATTCGTTGCAACATCATTTTTTGGGGATGAAATTATTCAGTATTTGTTGTGCAGCAGTAACTTAATAATGTTATTACAACTTACAATATATTATATTGTGCAAGGGGTCGTTTTAATTTGGTAAAATAACCCTGTGTGTGTGTGTGTGTGTGTGTGTGTGTGTGTGTGTGTGTGTGTGTGTGTGTGTGTGTGTGTGTGTGTGTGTGTGTGTGTGTGTGTGTGTGTGTGTGTGTGTGTGTGTGTGTGTGTGTGTGTGTGTGTGTGTGTGTGTGTGTGTGTGTGTGTGTGTGTGTGTGTGTGTGTGTGTGTGTGTGTGTGTGTGTGTGTGTGTGTGTGTGTGTGTGTGTGTGTGTGTGTGTGTGTGTGTGTGTGTGTGTGTGTGTGTGTGTGTGTGTGTGTGTGTGTGTGTGTGTGTGTGTGTGTGTGTGTGTGTGTGTGTGTGTGTGTGTGTGTGTGTGTGTGTGTGTGTGTGTGTGTGTGTGTGTGTGTGTGTGTGTGTGTGTGTGTGTGTGTGTGTGTGTGTGTGTGTGTGTGTGTGTGTGTGTGTGTGTGTGTGTGTGTGTGTGTGTGTGTGTGTGTGTGTGTGTGTGTGTGTGTGTGTGTGTGTGTGTGTGTGTGTGTGTGTGTGTGTGTGTGTGTGTGTGTGTGTGTGTGTGTGTGTGTGTGTGTGTGTGTGTGTGTGTGTGTGTGTGTGTGTGTGTGTGTGTGTGTGTGTGTGTGTGTGTGTGTGTGTGTGTGTGTGTGTGTGTGTGTGTGTGTGTGTGTGTGTGTGTGTGTGTGTGTGTGTGGGAAGGCACATTTAAAAGTTGAGAAGGTTTCGGCCAAAGCCTGGCCCAACAAGTGGGGCTTCCTGAAAGAAGCCTACAGAGAGGTACACACACACACACACACACACACACACACACTGCCCTCTAGGGTAGAAAAAGTAGCACAGCATAAGACACAAGGAACAACAAAAAAGAAAGAAAAGAAAACAGATATTGTTTTATGTATCTCAGTGCGAGAGTGAGAGTGTGAAGCTGAAGGAGGCGGACCAAGAGAAGCACCATCACCTGGCAGCGCGACCTCCGACCCCTCCAGATAAAAACAACAATGTACGTGATCATTCTGTCTGTCTGTCTGTCTGTCTGTCTGTCTGTCTGTCTGTGTATATATATATATATTTATATATATATATATCTGTTCATTTATGGATCATGTGTCTGTGTTTCCTCCAGCTTGGACCCCCTCCTCCAATTCCTCAGACCTCTCAGGCCCTGATCGGTTGGCGTTTGGGACACTCGCATCTTCAGCTGGAAAAGTATGCCCCGGTGCATCATGGGAGGCGTAGTTTTATAGACGAGATGGGCTGGCCTTTTGGTTGTTGTAGCTGAACGGAAGCCACCGTTCCGTGTCTTCTTGGCTAATTGCTGACTCGTGGAGCTACAAAGATGCAGCATTAAATAAACACACTGATGAAATCAATCACGAGAGTTTATATTTTTTTTTAAAAGCATTTTATTGAATGGTCTGGAAATACTTTTTGATGTCTTTCCACAACCTCTGGGGTCAGAAACTGAAGCCAAAGTATTTTCAACTTGTATTATCTCTCATGGCCACCAGGGGACGACTCCTGTGACTGCAAAAATAAGTCAGATTGTATAGAAGTCTATAGAAAATGACTCTTCTTCTCACTTGATTTATTCTCTCAGTAAACATTGTGAACATGAGTTTATGGTCTTCATTTTTAATTAAGTTTCAAATCTTCTTCAATATGGCATGAAACATGAAAAAGTGATACAATGTAGTATTTAAACTAACAATGAGGATTCCAAAGCATACAGTATTCCTTAAAGGACACAAATGAATGAGAGACAATAGTTTGATTAAAAGAATAAACATTTATAGATATACTCAGCGTATGCCTGCTTATATTTTGAGTCTTTCTTTTAAAAGCATATTCATTATTTCAAAATCAGCGTAAATGAACCACATGAACACATGAATATAACACATTTACATGACTTTTACAAAACCTTTGGGATTTTATTTTTTTCAAGGACTCCAATTTTCAAGGACTCCAATTTAAAATAAAATTCCATGACTTTTCCAGGTTTTCCATGACCGTATGAACCCTGTTAGAGGCATTGTGTGAGTTTTCCATTATATATTACAATATTACTCAATACTACGTGTGAACGGTTTGACTGGGGGGGGGAGAAAAGATATTTTTAAACACTGCCTTGTCATCTGTGAAATTCCCCTCTTATAGTATGACGACGCGTCTCGCGCGTGAGGCCACGTAACGGCGGTGACGTAATGACATCACGAGGCCGTTTCTGGAAAAGACCGGAAGTAGAGACACAAAAAAAACAACAACAGCAGCAGCGGCGGCACAAGCGACGGAGAGCGGCTACGGGGCGGTTCACCGGTTCGGTGTCCTCAAAGTGTCCGTTAAACTCAGCCGTTACTGTTTCACGGTAAATACCGACATGTCGCTGTTCGGCAAGTTGTTCGGCGGCGGGGGAAAGGGTGGGAAGGGGCCGACACCCCAGGAGGCGATCCAGAAACTCCGAGAGACCGAGGAGATGTTGGCCAAGAAACAGGACTTTCTGGAAAAGAAAATCGACCTGGAGCTCGCGACGGCGAAGAAGAACGGCACGAAAAACAAGAGAGGTGAGGACTACGCGGTTTTTTATTTTTTTTGGGAGGACAAAGTTTGTGGCGTTTGACGGGTTAATCGAGCCGACAGTTAAGTTCGTGAGTTAGGCCCCGCGGGCTCGCGGCGGGCTCGGAACCGGGAAGTAGGTGGCCGACGAGCTGCCTGAGCACAAGTCGGCAACACGGTGGCCTGACTCCATTTTTTTTTAAAACCTTAAAGTCTTTGCCCCAGGTGATTACAAAAAATAAAATATGTAGTGCTGTAGAGTAAAACCTCTAGAAATAAACATTAAATGAGCTAACACTAATTTATTATTGCATTTAACAACAACTCATGTTCACTGACTCAATGCCAACCAGCCAAAAATAGAACACACGTTTTAAATAGCCTACCACGTGCTTTTACTAACAGGTACAACAAATATAAAGGTATATTTAATGTGTGAATACTATCACATGTTCATACTCAATGGTTGTCCTTTCTAATTCTCCATATTGTATTCATACTACTGTCTACTCCATTGTATGACACACAGATGGTGAATCTCTTAAAAGCGTGACATCTTCTAACCATCTGAATGTTTAATTCCCATTATTCCAGGAGTGACTCAACAAACAAAGATAGCAGGTAGCGACGACAGACCTTTATCCATTTATGCACCTTATAAAATGACGTCACCTTTGGACAGATAACTTATCTTCTACCTAGGAAGAGAAGTTAGTCATGGGGCGAGGCAAGGACTACTTTGTTTGTGACCAACGACCGACTAGCATCAGGTTGACGCTTCAACGAGTTGTTCTTTTGTTTGTTTGTGACGCAGCACTATTTAGAAGAGGAACCAAACATTTACCAATAGGAAAGTTATAATTGTAGCAATAATTTGCTCCTTGACCTCGACACAATAGAAGTAGCGCAATATTATATGTTGCAAGCCGGTGGTTTGGGCTGGAGCAGCTGTGCAACAGTGTCAAATGTCTGAGATTTGAGTGATAAAAGGACCTGAAACATGTTAACCACAATTCATTTCTCAGCAGATTTTACAGTCGGTTGATAGTTTGACTCCATTTGGTAAAATTGAAGCATTCTCATCCACAGATGGGATGTGTGCATTGCATTCTGGGGCATTTTGACCAAATGAATCAACTCTCAGATCAAACACCAGCTAACCTTGTGGTGGTCTCGGGAGCAGCTCACGGCCTCTCAGCCAATGCATGCTGGGATACAGGCAGCAGCGTCTCTGCTACTCAAGCTAGCAGGCTGTCGGCTGAACCAGTTTGTTCAGTTTACCGGAGGTGACGCTTCGTCTGTTTTGGAGAAAGCGTCAACGGCACAATTAACTGTAATCGGCAAACAGTCAAGCCTCTCAGACCGTTTGCATTGATGATTTACACCTAGAAGACATTTTTAACGTAAAGTGGAACAACTTTTGTCGGCTCCAGTTTGTGGCGTTTAAAAAATATTTTGTCATTTTATTATCATACAGTTAACTATTTGTTAGGTTGAGTAAAATCTACGGCAAATACGGTGTGAGGTGGTTTTACTGTTATTCAGCTCTAATTAAAGTATTTCAGGAGAGAGAACCTTTGTGATAATACCGTTTAACGGGATGTTTCTGGCCACAAAACATGATGCGACACGCCCCTGTTTACATGCAGCCGGCTTGCCAGCTGTGGCTGCTGGGAAACCTGTGATGCAACCTCCAAATCCTCTAAGGGGATAAACACTCGACCTCTGTGAGCTCGGTTACAAATGGGTTTTAACAGTCCTGTCTTTCATGACATAATGCTCCGGCCTTCGGCTCTCAAACCAGACTTTCTACATCGTTCATCCTACCAGCTCGCCTTTGTAGTCGGCCCACGAATGACAATACACACAAGTCATAGATCCCTCGAAGCAAACGCACCAAACCCGGCACGGTGACAGCGTTTTGCATGATGGCTCTCGGGTTTCACTCATTTGTGTTTTTACACATTTTACCACTATACTTCTGCTCCGTCTGTTTTATTACGGCCCGTTTGACGTGAACATTTCCACCGTGAGTTGTTCCTGCATGCCGTAGAGACTTAAAGCGATCACGTAAAGCGTGACCTCATGGGGAGAACATGGTTATGTAACAGCATTTAACACGGCACTGGTGTGTTTCTACAAACAATCCAGAGGCTCCAGAGGAGCCAGTTAATGGATCCCAGTGTCGGTCACAGTGGTGAAGTTTAGTGCTGTGTATGCATAGAGACGGTCGCCACTGTAAAAGGAAGCGAGACAACAGAGCAAACAAAGCATCAATCCTGAAATCCACAGGGTCTGAATGCAAGCGCTGCAGCCGACATGATCAAATAAGGATTTGTGTAATGTTGCGTAAAGATGTTATCTGTCCAGAAATAGGGCCGCGGGCTGATATAATCTTGTGTGTGTGTGTGTGTGTGTGTGTGTGTGTGTGTGTGTGTGTGTGTGTGTGTGTGTGTGTGTGTGTGTGTGTGTGTGTGTGTGTGTGTGTGTGTGTGTGTGTGTGTGTGTGTGTGTGTGTGTGTGTGTGTGTGTGTGTGTGTGTGTGTGTGTGTGTGTGTGTGTGTGTGTGTGTGTGTGTGTGTGTGTGTGTGTGTGTGTGTGTGTGTGTGTGTGTGTGTGTGTGTGTGTGTGTGTGTGTGTGTGTGTGTGTGTGTGTGTGTGTGTGTGTGTGTGTGTGTGTGTGTGTGTGTGTGTCATGAATATATACAGGGTTCATACGGTCATGGAAAACCTGGAAAAGTCATGGGATTTTATTTAAAATGGTTATTTCCAGTTCTGTCTCTTACAAAGAGACAGAACTGAGCCTGAATGCTCATAAAACACCAGCGTCAAACCTCAGAGTATTTGTACAGTAAACATCATAAAAACACAATATATGCACAACGATCCTAACCGGTTCCCACTGAACCACCTGAGTTACCTGCTGCTGCTCAAGAGCCCGCCTCCTTCTGGTCACATGACGATGACTCAGCTGCTATAGGTCACCAGAGGGGAATTCCCTGTCACGGTTTAGACAATCACTTGTGCTTTTCTTTAAACCAGCACGGAGGGGAAGGTTCACAGTGACTATGGGATGTACCGTGCATGTGAAATACAGAGCTGGAACAATAAGTGAATACATAGATTAGTCAATGCAGAAATGCCAGTTAACTGTTGTAATCTAATCTTTTAATTTAATTTCAGAATATTGTGAAAAGAGTCTAAATTGACAGGAAAACACCAAATATATTCAGTTTACTGTCATCAAATAAATAAATATAAATCTTTCCATTTGAGGAGCTTAGACCTATGAATGTTTAGCATTTTTATTTTGTAAATGTCTTTTTTGAAATTGAATGTATTGTCAGAATAAGTGTGGATTTCTGATAATCAACGGATAAATCACTAGTTGTCAAAGCGCCTTCTCATCAACCATCAATCAAAACCAGTGAGAGGTGATCTTCCCAGTCAGCCCAGCAGCCGCCTCAGGTTTTCCTCATATTGAGGTCTCGGTGAGACCGGCTTTCTGTGTGCTGGATGAGTTTTGTTCTTCAGGCCGGCTGAAGAGATTTGGCTCAGGTGGGATTTGATCAGCTTCCCAGTGGAGCTCAGACCTGATCCTCCAGCGTCTCAGGGCTCAGAGTCACCGCTGCATCACGAGGTAGCAGCTTCACTCCCTGAACCGTCCGTTTGTTTCTCTCTTTGGACGCCATGACCTGGACGTCACCACGTTCCCTGATTCGTCACACCCTGGTCACATGACCCTGAGCGACAGTCCGACATTCGTCTGAGAAATCTCTGGTCCCTCTTTTCTCTTTGCCGTTCTTCCAGCATGTAAAATAAATAATAATCTGTTTACTCCGCCATGCACACGCTCAGTGTACATGAATGGTCATGTGATATGCGTCCTCAAAGGTTGCCGTGTGGATGTAGCCTCTCTTTTTAATTAATTAATTAATTCTCAGTGTTTGTATAAAAGTATCACCCGCTGGTTGGTTGCATGTTGATAAAACTCTGGCGTCTCTCCTCCGGTCCAGCGGCTCTGCAGGCCTTGAAAAGGAAAAAGCGCTACGAGAAGCAGCTGGCTCAGATCGACGGGACGCTGTCCACCATCGAGTTCCAGAGGGAGGCGCTGGAGAACGCCAACACCAACACGGAGGTGCTGAAGAACATGGGCTACGCCGCCAAGGCCATGAAGGCCGCCCACGAGAACATGTGAGAGACTTTAGCTTGTTGTTAGCAGCCAGTAGCTAACAGTGCTTATGGCTGTTAACCTGTGGGAGGTGGCCCATGTAGCCAGACGTCCATCA
This sequence comes from Cottus gobio, assembly GCA_023566465.1. Lineage (NCBI taxonomy): Eukaryota > Metazoa > Chordata > Actinopteri > Perciformes > Cottidae > Cottus > Cottus gobio. The sequence continues at coordinate 25,519,339 of CM042222.1, forward strand.
TTGGTTTGTGTTGCTCCCGTTCTCACGTCCTCTCTCTCTCCCTGTGTCCTCCTCTTCCACAGGGACATCGACAAAGTGGACGACCTGATGGCGGACATCACAGAGCAACAGGAAGTGGCCCAGGAAATCTCCGACGTCATCTCGAGACCGATCGGTTTTGGCGACGACTTCGACGAGGTGAGAGGAATCAGGAATCCTTCACTGCGTAGCGATCGGTAGAAAACTGTAACTTCAGATAAAAGAAAAGAGCCTTTTGTTATAATACATACATCTATGTGTTCAGGATGATCTCATGGCTGAGCTGGAGGAGCTGGAACAGGAAGAGCTGGACAAAAACCTTCTGGAAATCCAAGGAACGGAGGACGTGCCCCTCCCCAGCGTACCGTCTACGTCACTACCGGCCAGACCGGGTACGACATGTTGCTTAAATAAACAAAACATCGGCATCACTCGCACACAAACACCATGTGGCACGCAGTCAGACTCAGGAAACACAATAACGTGAATCCATGTTTTTATTCCCGTTTTCCGATCTTCAGCCAAGAAGAAGGAGGAAGAAGACGAGGACGACATGGCGGACCTCGCGGCCTGGGCGACCAACTAAGCTAGCTAGCACCCCGCCGCTAGCTAGCCACCGCCCCTCCCCCCGTCGGCCTCCGTGCTACCAGGCTGCTCCCGGACATCTGGAACCGAGACAGGGACTCTGGGCCGCCGAGAAGGCTGCTAGCATGCTGCTCGATACCCACCCCGCCCCACACAGTACGCCCCCGTGCACACACCCGCCGACTCGAAAGGAAACAAACCCAGACTCTTCTTCTCCTCCGATCAACGTCACGGTACGAATGTCTCTCGCTCCAGCTGCTCACGCCTCTAGAGGGCGGAGTGTTTGCAAAGCAAACGTCGTGCATCGAAGAGGAAGAAGGCTTCTTGAACGCGCCCTCTGGGCAGGAGGGTGCACGGCCATGCTTCTAGAGGAGGTGTGGAGGAACAGGACATGGCTTCTTTTTTTGGGGGGGTGGGGTTAAAGATGACATGGTTCAGCTCTTTTCTTTCTGTTTCCTGCGTTGTCATCTCTTTGCTCTTCTTCAAGAGGATGATGACCCACCGGCTCTGCTGGGATCTCGGCAGCAGCATAAAGAAAGAGATGAATAGTGGAAATGTTGGACTTCAAAATAAAATATCGCTGTCAAGCTAAAACCTACTTCTTACAGCAGTGGGGAACACATTGGGAGGAGGGGTCACTCTGCCTTATCCTCGGCCTCCCATCAGCTCCAATCAGGCTCGGATCAGTTTAACTACTAAGCGCTTTTTCTCCATCACGTCTTTACTTTCGAAATTTTAATTGAAAGCAATTAATGCAATATATTTTCTCCTGGATTAATCTTTTTTCTTTTTCTGAGCAGGGTACAAACTTTGTAAAACAATGCATGCATGATTTATTTTTCTTTTGTACAACTGAAAATATTTTTGTCTCAAATAATCAAAATATAATTTTAAAGAAAAATCCCATATCTAATAAATAATGCATCTTATTGCCTCCACTATTTAACTTCCTGGCTGAGGGAAGCCCATCCTCTTGATCCCGTAGCTCGACCTGTTTGTTTTTGGGACTGTTTTTCCAACATGGCCGCCACTCAGCTTCGATTTGCACGTGCCTGACACCTCCAGCGCCTTGTGTAAGACGTACTGAGAAACATAATAATCGGTTGATTATTGGATAGTGTGTGTGTGTGTGGTGGGTTGTTTTGTTTTCCAGCCTCTTGACACAGTGACCTCTTGTGAATATTCAGTCAACTTGAGACCACGAGCTGGATTTTTCTCATTTTTTTCCTCCATCCGCTCTTCACTCGCCTCGTCGGCTCCACCTTCGTCTTCAGGCTGCGAGCCACTACTTCCTGTCCTCTCGCCGGCAGACGCGGATTGGTTGTCGGTCCGCAATCGAACGGTCGGGTTGAGACTGTAAAAGACTGTAAATCTTTAAATAAACAAATTAAAAGTGGAGATATCAAAGTTGTGCTCATTTTTATTATTTTGTAATGCAGAGTCGCTGTACGTAGCCCTGGTGACGTGATGCTGAGAATAAACTTTCATACATGCTGATCGCTTCCTGTTTACCTCAGATCCCTCAGGAACATGTGGCCGCTTTGCTGCAAAACCTCTGTTCATTCAGAAGTTTCCCTTTCATGCCTTCGTCTTCTAAAACAAGCCTCCATGTGACGGAGGGAGGGAGAGAAACTGAACGACTCGTTGAGTCACATGTCAGAGGATGATTATTTACTTCAGCACTCCGATCGGCTCTGAAACCCGATTGGAATGAATCCATTACGTTGGGATTTGCATCCACTTGTTTCTATACAACCCTCGTCCCCCCTTCAGGTGTCTTTTTGTGACGAGTCGTCAGTAATGTGTCATCAACGACACTTAAATGTGTCCGTGGACGGAAGGGGAAGACGTACGATGGCTAACGCAACATGTTTCAGGGTTAGCTAACTTAGCTTGATGCTAACGTTGACGTGTACAGTCCCTCACGCTGATCATAGTCTGACTTAAACCACTGACTTACACTCATTGTCTCATATTTAGAACCATAACAGGAAGTGCAAACAGATCCATCTCCTCTCTCTCTCTGTTTCCACGTTTCCTGTTTTTATGTGAAGATTTAACGTTGGCGCTCACTGAAACCTAAATATATATTTTTATTTGTGTGTAATTTAGGAATGAAGTCTTTTGTGCAAATTTGCATATTTCACCTTGAATGCCGTTTTAATCAAAGTTATTTAAAAGAAAATAAGAATAATATTGTTTAAATAATCACATTTACAAGGAAAAGCGTTATTCCCTGTGAGTTTAAAAAATCTGCAAAATATAATTGTAGCGGCAGGAAGCTCAACTCTGGTCTGAGTGAACTCCAGTTTAGACTCCAACATGCGGCGCTTGAGACCCGATAGGGTGGCGGTCCATGGGGGTCCTGATCGGGGCCGCTTGAAACCAGCCCCTAAAATTAGCCGCAGTATATTTAGTGTTGAGTGCTGAGCTCAGCACATTTAACCGGAGGCTTCCCCTCCCGGGACCTCCAGGCTCATCCACAGTCTCACTTCAGGATCAGGCTTCTCAGTAAAAGTCACTTCTTTGCAGTATTTTAACCAGGGTTCATACGGTCATGGAAAACCTGGAAAAGTCATGGAATTTTAAAATGGTTATTTCCAGGCCTGGAAAAGTCCTTGAAAAAACTAAAATCCCCAAAGTTTAGTAAAAGTCATGTAAATGTGTTCATGTGGTTCATTTACGCTGAGTTTGAAATAATGAATATGCTTTTAAAAGAAAGACTCAAAATATAAGCAGGCATACGCTGAGTATATCTATAAATGTTTATTCTTTTAATCAAACTATTGTCTCTCATTCATTTGTGTCCTTTAAGGAATACTGTATGCTTTGGAATCCTCATTGTTAGTTTAAATACTACATTTTATCACTTTTTCATGGACACACCCAGATTTCAATAAATGTTTGGTCATGGAAATTTGGTTTAAAGTCCTGGAAAAGTCCTGGAAAAGTCCTGGACCTCCATCGGTTAAAATGTGTATGAACCATATTTTTTTCTGTGTGAATTTGACAGTAAAAATAGTCCAAACATTGATATTTCCTTCTGAAAGAATCCGTCCCACACAATGTTCTGGATGTGGGTGAACAGCAGCTCCAGCGTGACGACCTTCCCGCCCGCTGGCGGTCCGAGGGGCGAAGGCCGGGGTCAGAGTGGAGATTGGGCAACGGCTGTTTTAGTGCTTACACTGATACAACATACAATATATCTTTTAATTGTTTATCTTTACTATCTTACCATTTATTGCTGCATCCCATGTACAAAAGGTGCTGTGCAAATAAAAGTCTCTTCTGGATATTATTACAATATTTAATATACTTTATTGAGTGAATTGTATTGAGATCATTATCTTTGCACTGTTTCAGTTGTTGCAACATCTTGTTGCATTTTAATTGTCAGCCTTTTTAATTTCTTGGACATTTTCACTGATTTAAAGCCCCTCACCCAGCTGTGCTTTTTTTTAAATTATTTTTTTTTAACTTAATTTCACTCATTATCAGTCCCTTTGGGACCTGGGGCAGGTGTCTGACCCCGGGTCGCGTCAGCGTGAACTAAAAATAATAATTACAGTGTTTTAAAATAAAATGTTGACATGCACGAGGTAGGGCCACAACGATGAGGTTATAATGCTTCAGTTGGAACGAATGCTTTAAATAAAAATAATAAAATAAAGGCACTTCAATCACTAAGCAATGAGCATGAAGCATGAATGCAGTCGTGCGTTCACCTAATGCCAGTGGATGAATGTAATATAACTATATATAAGTACATTCTCTCAAGTGCTGCACTTAAGTACACATTCGTGCTACTTGTATTTAAGTGTTTCTAATTGATGCTACTTTATACTTCTACTCCCCTTCATCAGAGACACATGTTGTACTTTACTACATTTTTACAGCTTTAGTTCCAGTCCAGTGAAAAGCATGTGGAGAAAATACTCCTAAACTTACATACACACACATATAACATGCACATTAATGCAGCAGTGGTATTATTTCAAAAACACTGTCTACAATAGTAAGACACTTTCTCCCATTTTTTAAGTACATTTTGCTGATAATACTGGTTTTGAATGCAGTACTTTAACTTGAAGTGGAGTATTTTCATTGTTTAATATTAGTACTTTAAAGGCTATGAAACTTCTTCCACCACTGCCCAATGCAAACATGTTACATTACGTTATGGTGACCCATTGCCCAGTTTCCTTGCACATTCATTTGCTGCGTGTTTAACATTATAGTTCAGTTCAGAGAACTTGCAGGACAACTTGTATGTGTGCACAGGTCTAAACTTTATGTGTTTGGTAAAATGTGCTTGTGTAACTTGCAATACGTTACCATTCAACCGCAGTACTACTGAATCAGAATCAGAATCAGAATCAGAATCAGAACCATTTATTGCCATGTATGCTTACACATACAAGGAATTTGTCCTGGCGGGAAGGTGCATACATTTAACATTTAACAATACACATTTAACAGTTAACGCAATGCAATAAATGAGGATGAATGGATGAATATAATATAATAGTATAATTACAATGTCACATATTTGCCAAATTGGAAAAAACAAAACAAGGTCCACACCAGTAAGTCCAGTCAAAACTTGTTCTAAAAACGCCCCCCCACCGCGCATATAGCTTATCATTGGCTGGCTGGTCCACATCAACCGTTATCCAATCAAATCGCTCGCACGCGGGGCGGGAGCTGCCACAGCCAATGGGAATCCAGAGCGGATCCGCATTTGAACCGCCCCCGCTGTGTAAACGAGTTTGAACGTGGGCCTCGATGATAAAAAGCGGGCCGTCATGTCTCGGTCCCTCCCTCCCTCTCTCTGCCTCTGCTCGTCGGCTCGGCCTCCGCTGCACTCAACCTGACCCGAAACAAAACACCAGAAAACAACAATGTCTGAGAAACTTACCTACAAAGTTGGTAAGAGTCGAGGTTTATTATTTTTAACCGTTCGTACAGGATACATTTAAGGGACGGGGGCAGTAGCGATGGCGGTTTGTTAGCAAGCATGCTGGGAAGTTTATGGTGTTATGCGTGTAACGGCTCTTCTAGCTGCCGGATTTACGCGAAAAAGCTAATAGTTAACGAAGAGAATGTACCAGAAATGATATCTTTGACTGATTGTGTTGCTTATTGTAGTGTTTATGCATATCGGACATTCTCATGAGCGTATGTGTTGTTGTTCATTTTAGTTTCCGGCTTGTACATCTAGTTAAATCCGAGAATGAATCGACATGTAACAGCAGCGAGCATGGGCTTCTCTGTACAGAGGCGACGTGCGCGGCGTCTGGTTGTTGTAGTTTATTAGTGGAGCCGGAGGCGTGGCTCCCGCTGTATTCGAACTGTTTTCAAACTACAATTCCCATGATGCCTCGCCCCCCGCCGCCAGTTTTTTTTTTTTTTTTAACATGAGTGACAGAAACAGACAGAGCGAGCTGCACAGTATTGCGTACCGTAGTAATACTGGGACTACACGTGGTGTGTGTAGTAGCTCTGAGGGCCGAATACTTTTCATTAAAAATTTGTTTTGTTGTTCAGTAATTGGGAAGAAAAAAATGAAGGAAACGTACAAAGGGAAAATTGAGGGTTAATACATGTAAAGGAAACGTACAACGGAGGAAAAGCAATCTGAATTGAGGTGAAAAATAGCATGGGATGCATGTAAAATATATAACTGCTCATTTGAAATAACTGCAGTTGTTGGTTAACTATGCAAACCCTAACTACCTGGCCTGCTGGGGAACAGCTGGTTAGAAGGAGTTACACAATGTTCTACTAGCTGATAGCTGGAGGCCGAAGTCCAAAAACTCAAACTACCTGCATTCAAGTGTCAGTTTCTGACTGTCTGTCGAGTACAGACATGTTGATTGATGCACCGTCACTTATTTACTACAAGCAGTTAATCAGTGCTGCACAAATCAATTATAGAACTATTTTTTGAAACATTTTATGCAATTAAGCAATTTGAGTGTTTCACTCACACAAAGCAACAAATTGAAACAATTTTTTTTTAATTAGGGTGTCTAAGACAACTTAACATCAGTCTGGTTTTGTTCCCTTTTTTTTTTTAAATGACACAAAGGTCCACCTGGTGGATGCATGTGCTAATGCTGCAGCTTTGGAAGGGATTTGAACCTCAATGCCCACATCGCTGCTCTGCTAGCCATGCACACAATGATCCACACGTGATGGTGGCAGTTAATTCAGCCGAGTGGCTGTTTTCTTTTTTTTTTTTTTTTGGAGTCCCTCCTTCCGACCCCCTCGTGAACCTAATCCTGTCTCTGGCTGGTGGTTCAGGCCCGTGCCGGTTTGCTGTGTGTTTGCACAGGCCAGGCGCTGGAGGATGGACTTGTACTTTGGGACTTGCACCCTGGTTGGCCGGCAGCGCGCTACAGAGCTCAGCTTCCTGTAAACCCATGATGTATCATGATCATATCTGGTTATTATCCAATTACATTCAGCCTGCTGTTAACCCTGCTGCATGTGTTCTTTACCACAGTGTCTTTTAGCCTGTAGGGAGGGTTCTAGCTTTATAGTAGGACATGGTCAGCAGCTTCATTTGGGGGAAACGCACATTGTATAAAGTGCTGCTAAAGAAACAAGAAGTGTCGAGCCACATGATTTGACAAACCACAAAAAACGTGACTTAAATTTTTTTTCTTCGCAAATCAAGGTCATGCAGTTCAGCGAGGTTCCAGTCCCCTCACTTTCAATGCATCGCCTCTTGTTCATCGTTATTAACATGTTCTGACACGTGCCAGGGCTCCCAAACGTTGCTCTTAATGGGCATCACGAGACTCGTTTGATTAGTCTCATTTCCAGCATGTTTTAAAAGCATAGTCACGCCTCCTTATTGCACCTAATACACTTAACTCCCCCCCCCCCCCCTGCACCAGCTGCTGTCTGGAAATGAAAGGAGTGACTGTAATCCCCCCCCCCCCCCCCCCCCCCACACACACACACACACACACGGTTAACAGAGACGGCTATGTTCTATGTATTAAAACATTGAAGCCATATTTTACATGCACCTGGGGGAAAGGAACTTCCAAGATATCGTGTTGTGTTTTCTCAAGACTTCTTTGTTTGAACTAGATTTAACAGGTACGGTGGGACATCACCTTGAATGCATGCAATGATACAGATGTATTTGGTCCTGATTTTTAATAAATAAACCATTTAAACTAACCTGCTGACTGAGGGTTCATGTTCATTGTGTTGACATCTAGCCCCGCCCCCTTTCTCTCGCCCCTAGCTGACATCAGCCTGGCCGAATGGGGGCGCAAGGCCATCGACATCGCGGAGAACGAGATGCCCGGTCTGATGAAGATGAGGGAGATGTACGGCAAGACCAAGCCGCTGAAGGGTGCCCGCATCGCCGGCTGCCTCCACATGACCCTGCAGACCGCCGTGCTCATCGAGACCCTCACCGAGCTCGGGGCTGAGGTGAGGCTTTTACCTGCAGTTACTGAGGGGGGGGTCAAGTTTATTGATTTGTTTAAACAAACTGTTGCAGTGAGTTCGGGTTTCTCTCCCCATCTGTCCGTCTCAAGGCCGGCGTGTCCTGGTATGTTGGTTTTTATCTGTCCGACCAGGACTGGTTTCATCCTGTGGGAACCAGCAGCCTGAGAACCAACAGATTGAATAACCTCAGCTCCCCCCCCCCCACATGATTACGCTCCTCTCCTGTAATGCTGCTGCCTCCCATCATTTCCTTTGTATTCTAAAGAGTGAACTTTAAATTGTCAGTAGTACCTAGTTTATTGGGACATCTGTCTATAAAACCTTTTTATATGCGTTTCACCATGTGCAGATTTCCTCAAGCTGCAGTGGACATGTTTGTACACTAGATGGCAGCAGAGGGTTCACAACACAATGCAGCTCCTTCCTGCCTCGATGGTTTAGCGAGTGTAGTGAGTTTGGTTGCTGTATAATGACAAACTGAATAATATTAACACACATCATCCTAACTGTCTTCAGATGCTCTCTGGTCATTTGGTTTAGCCTCATTTAATCAGAATCAGCTTTATTGGCCATGTGTGTTTACACTCGCATGGAATTTGACTCCGGTTACACATAGCTCTCATTATACATATATACACATTTGCAATAAGATAAAGACATTAAAACCGGGCAAAGCATCCACTAACCCTGATAAAAAGTTATGATCGGCCATATTATTGCATATTAATTGACGTGATGCTCGTCGAGGCTTGCCGCTCAACAGATTGAGGCTCTCACCGACAGACAGGCATTTGAGCTTTAATTATAGCTTCAAACCAAAAGCGGTTCATTCTAGTACGTTTATCGTATCCACACACTCGGTCAAATGAGAGAAGTCAGCTGCTGAGGTCCTCTCTCTCTCTCTCCTCAGGTTCAGTGGTCGAGCTGCAACATCTTCTCCACTCAGGATCACGCGGCCGCCGCCATCGCCAAGACGGGCGTTCCAGGTAACGCAGAGCGCCTCCACCTGTGTAGCCTGTAACCAGGTCCACCAGTGTTATGACTTTACTGTTAAAAGACTCCAGAAAAGTAATTTCGATCAATCTGACTTCAGTGTAAACGGTCATAAGTTTTAAATGTCATCCTTCTACTTCTGTTAATGACGTCTATACACAAAACTAAGGTGATTAAGAAAAGAATAATTCAGGATAATTGTCACAAAAGTTTCATATCGCCCTCTAGTCAGGGTGATATGAACTGTTAACTGATCCATATGGAAAAATGAGAGAATATTTCATTAAAATTGACTTGATTTCGATCAGGTCGTCTCACCTGGCGATCAAAGCAGGCCAATAACCCCCCCCCCCCCCCCCGTAGTGTTTGCGTGGAAAGGCGAGACCGACGAGGAGTACGTGTGGTGCATCGAGCAGACGCTGTACTTCAAGGACGGGAAACCCCTCAACATGATCCTGGACGACGGAGGAGACCTCACCAACATGGTCCACCAGAAGTACCCCAAGCTGCTGGCCGGTTGGTTTGGTTACCTGTTTTACCTGTTCGGTAGCTAACTGTGCTCATTTTGACCAGAAGTTGTCCCAGAATGCACCTCTGTAACGTCAAAGTAAACGATTAAGCTGTGTGGAGGAGCTTTGGCCACCAGATGACGGCGCTGCTCCGACATCAGCAGCTTCACAGGACGTCTGGCCTGTTGCGTCACTATTTTCATCCATTAACTTATTAAGCTGCGTCCTCTAAACACTCTGCATGATGTGATTGTGAAAATTATTGTCTTTTTCCATCACTTTCCTTGGTTGGTCTGGACCAAAAAAGAGAAAAAAAATCTACTTTACATAAACAAAATCAGAATCAGAACCATTTATTGCCATGTATGTTTACACATACAAGGAATTTGTCCTGGCGGGAAGGTGCATACATTTAACATTTAACAATACACATTTAACAGTTAACGCAGTGCAATAAATGAGGATGAATGAATATTTACATTGAAACAGTAGCAAGTGTAATGTTAAAGTGTCAAGTGTACTTAAGTATAAGGCTATGTGCAGGGGAGTGTCCGGTGGGAATTGTCTGGGGGTGACAGAGTCATTAGAGTCAGTGGGGGACCCGGGCTCTGTTAGGGGGACCCGGGCTCTGTTAGGGGGACCCGGGCTCTGTTGATGAGCCCGACTGCAGACGGGAAGAAACTGTTTTTGTGGCGTGAGGTCTTGGTCCTGATGGACCGCATCCTCCTGCCAGAGGGGAGGGACACCAACAGTTTGTGTCCAGGGTGAGAGGGATCAGCTACAATCTTCCTCGCCCGCTTCAGGGTCCTTGAAGCAAACAAGTCCTGGAGGGACGGCAGATTGCAGCCAATCACCCTCTCTGCAGAGCGAATGATGCGCTGCAGCCTGGCCTTGTCCTTGGCAGTGGCTGCAGCGTACCAGACGGTGATGGAGGAACAGAGGATGGACTCGATGATGGCAGTGTAGAAGTGCACCATCATTGTCTTTGGCAGGTTGAGTTTCCTCAGCTGCCTCAGGAAGAACATCCTCTGCTGTGCCTTCTTGGAGATGGAGCTGGTGTTTAGTTCCCACTTGAGGTCCTGGGTAATGATGGAGCCCAGGAAGCGGAAGGACTCCACAGCTTTGACGGGGGAGTCACACAGGGTGAGAGGGGCTGGTGGGGCTGAGATCTTTCTGAAGTCCACAACCATCTCCACTGTCTTCAGAGCGTTGAGCTCCAGGTTGTTTTGGCTGCACCAGGTCACCAGGTGGTCAGTCCCCCACCTGTAGGCGGACTCGTCCCCACCAGAGATGAGTCCAATGAGGGTGGTGTCATCCGCAAACTTCAGGAGCTTGATGGACTGGTGACTGGAGGTGCAGCTGTTGGTGTACAGGGAGAAGAGCAGAGGGGAAAGAACGCAGCCTTGGGGGGAACCGGTGCTGATGGACCGAGAGGCTGAGACGTGTTTCCCCAGCCTCACGTGCTGCTTCCTGTCAGACAGGAAGTCTGTGATCCACTTGCAGGTGGAGTCGGGCACGTGCAGCTGGGAGAGCTTGTCCTGCAGCAGAGACGGGATGATGGTGTTGAAGGCAGAGCTGAAGTCCACAAACAGGATCCTGGCGTAGGTTCCTGGGGTGTCCAGGTGCTGGAGGATGGAGTGGAGGGCCATGTTGACTGCATCGTCCACAGACCTGTTGGCTCTGTAGGCGAACTGCAGGGGATCCCGGAGTGGGTCGGTGAGGGTTTTGAGGTGGGACAGGACCAGGCGCTCAAAGGACTTCATGACCACAGAGGTCAGGGCGACGGGCCTGTAGTCATTGAGTCCTGTGATCCTAGGTTTTTTGGGTACGGGGATGATGGTGGAGGCCTTGAAGCAGGCTGGTACATGGCATGTCTCCAGAGAGGTGTTGAAGATGTCTGTAAACACCGGGGACAGCTGGTCAGCACAATGCTTCAGGGTGGAGGGGGAGACAGAGTCCGGGCCGGCTGCTTTGCGGGTATTCTGTTTTTTAAAAAGCCTGTTAACGTCTCTCTCTTGGATAATGAGGGTCGTCACTGTGGAGGGGGTAGGGGGCGCTGTGGACGATGAAAACCCCATATTGTTGCATATTTGACTTGGTGGTCTGCTCTGAGACAGACGCACATATTGTTTTTATGCATTTACTCGTAGAAAACCGTTTTTTTAATTAAATGACAGAGAAACAATAGACGTCAACGCTTCCATAACGCACTCGTGCCAATTACCATCATTGGCCAGTTTGAGAAATGGGCGTTCATAAAATGTCATCGTGTTTTTATTATATGGACCGCAAAATGTGCGCACCAAAATATGTATATTTATTGCCCACATTATGCTATATGATGTGGTTTCTGGCTCTTTGTGAGAGGGGGGTTCGATGTCGACTCCGAAAGTAGAGATGATGGAAACGCTGCCGCTGGGGGGGTGGCGAGCCAAGACCTTGGTGCTGAAGGGCTGATGGATCTGTTATGAATTGAAAACATCTTATTCGACTCCCTATTGCTTTATGCATTAAGTGCTTTTAAAGTGGAGCTGCATGCGCACTCCGTGACCCGTAACTCCGTGTCTCCAGGTATCCGTGGCGTGTCGGAGGAGACGACCACAGGCGTCCACAACCTGTACAAGATGATGAAGAAGGGCGAGCTGAAGATGCCCGCCATCAACGTCAACGACTCCGTCACGAAGGTACGAAGCTTTCATCCTCATACGGGCTGGGAAACATGGGAACGTCATGGAAGTTTAAAATGGTTATTTCCAGGCCTGAAAAAGTCCTTGAAAAAACTAAAAACCCCAAAGTTTAGTAAAAGTCATGTAAATGTGTTATATTCATATGTTCATGTGGTTCATTTACGCTGAGTTTGAAATAATGAATATGCTTTTAAAAGAGACTCAAAATATAAGCAGGCATACGCTGAGTATATCTATAAATGTTTATTCTTTTCATCAAACTATTGTCTCTCATTCATTTGTGTCCTTTAAGGAATACTGTATGCTTTGGAATCCTCATTGTTAGTTTAAATACTACATTTTATCACTTTTTCATGGACACACCCAGATTTCACTAAATGTTTGGTCATGGGAATTTGGTTAAAAGTCCTGGAAAAGTTATGGAAGTCCATTGGTCAACATGTGTATGAACCCCGTCCTCTCCAGCTGGACGGGGATGAAGGAATATTGCGTTAAATACTTTATTTTCTAAGCTTGTTGAACATAAACTCTTCAGTATTCGCTCACAGCTCCATTGAATCTCAGATCTGGAGGTCGTGAGAATGTTCTGACTTATGGAAGAAGAAGAATCCGGGAATCCGACACCCGGCTCGGTGGGAACTCGTCTCTCCGGGACCGTCAAAGCTCGACTAACGTAACCCTCGTGTTTCTCTCGGCGCCCCCCCGCAGAGCAAGTTCGACAACCTGTACGGCTGCAGGGAGAGCCTGATCGACGGCATCAAGCGGGCCACGGACGTGATGATCGCCGGCAAAGTGGCCGTGGTGGCCGGCTACGGCGACGTGGGCAAAGGCTGCGTGCAGGCGCTGCGCGGGTTCGGCGCCCGCGTCATCGTCACCGAGATCGACCCCATCAACGCCCTGCAGGCGGCCATGGAGGGTGAGACCGTGGAGGAGTTGTTGTGGTCAATGGGCTGAATCCTCAGTTTGGTGGTTTTATGATGTCACATGATTGTCGTAGCTGCCCGTCTATTGGTCCTCGGTTTAAACTCCTCCCCCCTCGTGCTCTGTAGGCTATGAGGTCACCACCATGGACGAGGCGTCGAAGGAAGGAAACATCTTCGTCACCACCACCGGCTGCGAGGACATCATCCTGGGACAGTAAGGGATCTGAAATACTACTTTCCTCCTTTTTATAAGCTCATATTCAAAGTATTATTGTATAAACAGACCTCATGTGCTCCAGACATTTTTCAGCCAAAATTGCGAATGGTTTTTTTAAATCCTGATTATCTCCTCATTCACAAGGTCTATTTGAAACATTTAAAAAGCTATAATATACAGAAAACCCTTGTAAAGATGGATCATAAGGCCATGTATGTGTTAGTGGTACAATCAGTCTCAGAGGGTCAAACCCAGAGCCCCCCATCTGGGGGCTTTCGGCGCGCATACGTTTTAAGCTGCATTGGTACTCAGTGTGTGTGTGTGTGTGTGTGTGTCTCTCTCTCAGTCACTTCGAGAACATGAAGGACGACGCCATCGTCTGTAACATCGGGCACTTTGACTGTGAGATCGACATGCCCTGGCTCAACAAGAACGCTGCTCTGAAGATCAACATCAAGCCTCAGGTCTGGAGCTCAAACCTGACTGACGGTTTGGTTTAGTCTGAACGGTCACAGAGGAGCTCATCTTCCTCCTCCTCCTCTTCCTCAGGTCGATCGCTATCGTATGAAGAGCGGCCGCCACATCATCGTCCTGGCCGAGGGCCGGCTGGTGAACCTGGGCTGTGCCATGGGACACCCGTCCTTCGTCATGAGCAACTCCTTCACCAACCAGGTGAGGACGAGGGCTCAGAGCTTTTTATTTAATTTACATTTAAAAAAAGGAATTGTACATGGAAGATTACACACGTTGTGAATATTGAGTGGCAAAAAAGCAGTGTAATATTTACAGGAGGAAAGGTATAATTCTTTTTTTTATATATATATATTTTACACAAAGCTTTTGCAACACTAATAAAGACCTCATCCAATCACGTTGTGTGACATGTACAGATTCTCACACGCACTATTGTGTACATATAGTGTAGCGTCTGAGCAAAGAGGCAGAACTTTATTGCTTCTTTCAATGTTGACGAAGGCGGCACAGATCAAATCTCCTTTTGGTTATTACCTTTCACAATAAAAGCCCTAGCCATGTACAGTATTTACTAGAGGGAAGGCAAAAGGAAAATTACTTAAATGCTAACGGTAGCTTAGGCTGAACGGATCGTCTCCCACTGTTTTATCAATAATAAAAGTTGTAATTAATTTCTTTGTCCTTTCCTTCAGGTTCTGGCTCAGATCGAGTTGTGGGAGAACACCGACAAATACCCCATCGGCGTCTACTTCCTGCCCAAGCAGGTGAGCGGCCATGCTGTCGTCATTACCTCAGACTGGACTGGACTAGTGAGGCCCGGCACCAGAATCCCCGTGGGACCGGCCTCTCCTTTACGCTTGTGGATCCCTTTTTAAAGGGGGTCTGGACTCAGTGGGGGGGCCCCGTCAGTCTTCACTTTCCAGATTTGATCTCATTCCCTGATAAATAATCTGAGACCAAGGGAACGGTTGTTTTTTGAAGGGATGAACAAATCATGCAGCCGGTGTTGTTGGAGGCATCGCCCCCTGGTTTTAAACGGTGATCTTGGCTTGAAGTGTATTTCACTTGAGCCTAAAAACCATGGGGGGGAGGGGGGGATGTTTTTACAAGTGATCTGGAACGGTCACATCAAAGGCAGCTGGGTTCGGAGGAAGGGCAGGAATTGAAAGATTAAAATAAAAAATGAAACAGGAAGCTGCCCCTGGAAGCAGCGGCTTTTATCTGGGGCTCAACATGAAGAAGCCGAGAGACGAGGCGGAGCTTAAAGGAGCCGGGGTCGCGACCCCAGAACGTCTCCCTCACTCATCCCCGTCTTTGCGGGCGAGACGACGCTCTTGCGCGACCCCGGATCGCTTTACAAAGCGGTTCATGCGACTTGAGAGACGCGTTTGGTTTTGGCTGAGCGTGGAAAAGATTTGTGTAACTTTTACTTTTGTCAACTTAACTGTGTGTGTGTGTGTGTGTGTGTGTGTGTGGGGCTCGTTTTCTGGGTGCCCACTCTAAACATTAACTTTTTCTAACCCTCTCCTCTGTGTCTGTAGCTGGACGAGCAGGTGGCGGCCGCCCACCTCGACAAGCTGGGCGTGAAGCTGACCAAGCTGACGGACAAGCAGGCCAAGTACCTGGGTCTGCCCGCCCAGGGGCCCTTCAAACCGGACCACTACCGCTACTGAGCGCCTGTCCAGCCGGGGGGCGGAGGAGGTGGTGTTTTCAGGTGTAGCGGGGCTCGGTGGCCCGGTTCCACTTTGGGTTTTGGACTCTCAAATGTCTGTTTCAGGGTTATTGGGGACACTTCTGTGTTTGGTTCCTTTCCCCTTTTTCTTAAAAATAGCCTTTTCATTTTAAACGCTAAAGTTGCATCCTGGTTCTGCAACCGCAACACCTGGTTCTGCAACCGCAACACCTGGTTCTGCAACCGCAACACCTGGTTCTGCTCTACTGAGTCGAGATCGAACCTAATCTGCCAAGCGGCTGCTGTTGAATCACTTCCTTCGAGCCAAAGCTTCGTTCTTCCTCTTCCTGTTCTCCTCTTCCTCATCCGATGTTCTCCTCTTCCCGTTCTCCTGAAACATCGAGTGCTACTGAGGCTTAAAGAGAATTCCTCTCGTTTGTCATTCCCGCTCCATCAATGGACTAAAATAATCTTTCTCTCCGGCTCGTTCGTTTCTCTTCCCTCCATCTTTTAATCGAGGTGAGCGGTTTAGTGCAACGTGTGTTCAATGCTGCGCTGAAGGAGACCTGGACCGTACGAGGAGGCGCTTCGGTAAAGAGCAGCTGCTGCCGGAGGAGCCACACAAAAAAAGTCTTCTTTCTGTTGTCTGGTTTATTTTTTTTTATTGTGATTTTATTTTAATTTAATTTGCCTTAGAGGGCCAGACGCCTCCCCAGGTCTTTCTTCTTCTCACTGTAGCCAATCAGGACGGCGCCGGTCACAGTTCTCAACGGTTAACGCCTGAAACGCAGCTCGGCTGCTCGTAAGCGAGGGATTCAAACTGTCGAGTGTGATGACGAATTAAATAAATTCAAAAACAATACTTATGACTCTGAACTGTTTCTCCTCTGGTCGTGTGTTTAAGTCCTGCTGTTGACTTATTGAGAAGTGCATGCTGGGACCTCGCTGGTAGTTTTCATCCCCGTCGGTAAACTCATGGATGAGATCTGAACACGTGGATATGCAGGACTGCATAGGAATAAATAAAAAAATACCTTGATTAAGTCCCGCCCCCACCAAAAGGGGCTCCACCCGCCAACATAATACTTATGGCATTTCTGATTTATTCTGCTGAAATATCATACAATAGACTAAGCAAATAAGGTTATAGGCCCAGATCATTTTCCAGTAATAAATATGTAAATATAAGTGGTGTACATAATAATAATTTTATTGTATATAGCGTTTATAGGGCTAAATACTCTTACACGCTTCTTGTATATGTATTTGTATTCATATACATGCATTTGTATGGAATTATTCAACTCCAAATATGCAAAAGATGTCTACATATACATACATAGGCAAACAAATATATATAAAAACTTTCCAAAATTAGATAGTCGAACCTTTTCCATATGTAATATATATATATATATATATACATATATATGTGTGTGTATGTATATATATACATATATGTATGTATATATATACATGTATGTATATATATATGTGTATATGTATGTATATGTATATATATATACACATGTATGTATGTATGTATGTATATGTATATATGTGTATATGTATGTATATATATATATATATATATATATATATGTATGTATGTATGTATATATATATATATATATATATATATGTATGTATGTATATATATATATATATATATATATGTATGTATGTATATATATATATATATATATATATATATGTATGTATATATATATATATATATATATATATATGTATGTATATATATGTATGTATATATATATATATATATATATATATATGTATATGTATATATATATATATATATATATATATGTATATGTATATATATATATATATATATATATATATATATATATGTATGTATGTATGTATATATATATATGTATATGTATATATATATATATATATATATATATATATATATATGTATATGTATATATATATATATATATATATGTATATATATATATATATATATATATATGTATATATATGGACATGAATGGGGAATTTAAATATTTTGCCTCAAGTAAAGACCAATATGAGTAAAATAATAATCCATTAGGTCCGTTCTTTGTTTTTGTCTTTATGAAATAGGATTACGGTCCACGGCACGCTGTGGGTTCGCTACTTAATGATTCCATGAATTGTTTCCAGAACAAACGGGAAACAAAGCTCCCCTCTGTTCTCTAAACATCAGCCTGACAGAAAACACTCGTTGCTCTCGAAGCCAAATCTCAAACATTCCCTGGAAGCAGAAGAAATCCCTGATTTGGAGTGAATTCCTTTTGTTTCAGGTGAAAACAAAGTGTTTGTCTTCAGTTCAGAATCTTTTTTATTTTGTTTTCTTTAGCGAGAAAATCAAAAAAAAAAGCTTCGGGAGGTGAGATTTAAGAGGTTTCAATCAAAGTGATATTTACAACCCTAAAAGATATTGTTGGGTAAGTAAATCTACATTTGCGTCCGCTAGGCCCATAACTCGCATAACTCTCATAACTCGCTAGCTAGTTCCAATTAGTTTGTTTCTTTTACGTCATGATGGGGTGAAGAACAAGAACCGTCATTTGGTGACGACGCGTTCACACTGACAGACAAATTAAATTCCTGCGATCTCGTCCGGTACAGTTTTATGGAATTTTAAATTAACATGTTACAGTAGCGTGCTAACACATGGCTAACGTTAGCAGCTAACCCGTCATCGTCTGCACCTATACATTACATTTAGCTGATGCTTTTATCCAAAGCAACTTACATGCTATACTGTAGAGCAATTAGGATTAAGTGTCTTGCTCAAGGACACGTCGACATGGACTAGCGGAGCCGGGGATCGAACCGCCGATCATAATAAACATGGATCATAATGTATTAGAATTCCCATATTTGTAATATAACAGGATCTCTTGCATTATAAAGTTATTCTAAATTACTCTTCTTTCAAGTAAAGGTAAAACAATATAATTCAATTTAAAATGTCAGTGAGTAACCAGCTATTATGAAACATAACCTCATACGTCCTTATAACATGCTATGTGTGTAATGCTTATTGGTTTAAAGCATTATCAATATTTACGATTGTTAATAACTATAATTAAACACCTGCTATTTGAAGATTACAACACATAATAATTATAATGCATTATAGACATCGGCATCAAAGAAAGTGTTCAGTCTGTTTCTCAGTATTTTTTGATTATTATGATGTGATCGCAGGAACTGCCAGGATTTATGGAATAAAAAGGTTTAATTTACAATCCGCCTAAATATAACAAGCTGGAACAAAGTTTCCCGGGTTGGTAAATATTTAAAGTGTAAGGAAATGCCATTGGTTGCACTGAAAGTGTGGTCTCGTATTTTATATATCGTGTCTCTGAAGTGATATTTTGGAAAGGAAGCTGCTGTTTGTCCTCCCAATCCAAACAGTATGAACGCTTCGATAAGATCTCTGCTGCACAATCCTCTGGGCATCAATTGAAGCTTCTATTTCATTATAAAAATTGGGTTAGCCGTCGAAACCCAAACCAGATGTCAGAGCAGCAGATCCGATGCCGATAGAAGCCCTTTAAATTATTTTTGGGACCACGTTGAAAGTCTGCTGATTGGGTTAAACCCTTAGAGGTGGTTTTTAAAAAACATGATTCAGATGAGGTTACTGTAAAAGAACAACACTTCAGGCAAACGAGAGCAGGAAGCGGCAACAAAGTGGGATCCGAGCTTTGGCATCTGTGTTGTTGTTGCTGCTAGATCCGTACGCATGAGGTCAACTGCAGTTGCTCATCCACTCAATCAATTAATTATTTATACAGTATCTCTCGTTGAGGTTAGTGAAGGGGTAATGACAAACTATTACAACAGTGGGAAATAGGGCTGAAAACATACGTCTGGTTGTATAGAAGTCTATGCTTCATGTGTTAAAGCTGCATTCTCTCTCCTGACCACCAGGGGGCGACTCCTCTGGTTGTATAGAAGTCTATGCTTCATGTGTTAAAGCTGCATTCTCTCTCCTGACCACCAGGGGGCGACTCCTCTGGTTGTATAGAAGTCTATGCTTCATGTGTTAAACCAGCCATAAAGAAATTACAGGGATCTATTGGCAGCAATGGAATATAGTATTTTTTTCTTTTAGTGTATAATCACCTGAAAATAAAAATTGCCGTTTGTATCTATGTATGAAGCGAATAAAGACACAATGAGAATAAAATCAATTAAGTAAAATAGATATAACAATTAATAATTTCAAGCTAAAAGTAGGTTTGGTTGAGTCTGGTGATATTCTTAAAACTATTTTCATAAATCCTCAACATACACTGTAGTTTTTTTTCCCCACTCAATCCCACAAGCCCTGTTCTGCTGCCACAAACACTCACTTGAGCCCCCAAAGTGGATTCATCCGCCACTGAAAATAGTCCCCCAAGAACCGTGTCAATCCCCTGTCGGAGGAAGGGTAGTCCGCAGTAACAAGCTGCTCCAGGAAACGACTTTGCCCTTAAAAGTCGTGCCGCGGGCGCTTTACGACAGCCCACTGCTCCTAAAATGCTAAGGATGGGTTAATTGCAAAGGTCAAATTTCATATATGCAGGAGACAATTAAAATAAAGTTTAAGTTTTACGATTCACCTCTTCCAAAAGGATCTAATGGGCTCGGGGCGGAAGAGAAGGAAAGTCTAGACATTACTGCGAGACGGGTTTGGATCTTTTCACGGGATTTAACAAAAAGAAGAAAATAAAAGAAATATCCCCAGTTTTATCATTTGCTCGTAAAAAACCTTTTTAAAGTTCTGGTTCTCTCCATTCAGAGCAGAAACATGAACAAACATGAACAGTTTGAAAAATGTTAACTACAAAATATAAAGGAATAAATAGATAGAAGCCAGAATAAATCCATTAAATATTCAGGAAACACCAGTCCAGCAGAGATCGCCTCCCATCACTACCCTGCTTTCACCAGCAGGTGGCAGTTTGTGTTCCTAACCTCTAAATACTGGGATCATGGGTCATTGCCAAAAAACATCTTAATTCAGATTACAGCCACAATCAGTCATTTATTTTGTAAGAACTACTTCCTGTCCTTTGTTCAGGGTGCAGAAGATATTTATTTATATATAGATATATATATATATATATCTCTATATATATATAGATATATATAAACAGCCCAAACCCATGTATGAAACAGAAAATGCACAAGAAGTATTAAAGTACAGTCAGCAAACTAAATATCAGCCATATCTGTTTCAGTTTACTAGCGTTGGCCCCCATAAGCTTGTGGTCAAACCAGTCCAAGCACGACTGAAGCAGCAGAACATTTAATCGAGCTTGAGGGTGTTTCTTTTATTTCAGACTTCAACATTTCATTTGTAAGTTAGTTTCACATGCGTGTGGTTTACTGCGAGGAATATAAAAATAAAAACCTGCTCCCTCAAACGTTCCGCAGCTGAATTCTTTATTTAAAGGCCGGCCCCCGGGGAATGAGCTCGTGATTTTATTTTCACTTGTATTTATATATGATGCGCAATAAAGTCAACTCCTCCGGTTTGTAGAGCTGGAGATGTGGCGGAGGCCTCGGGGCCGTTCATCCTCTTGACTTTACTGTTGGAGCCGCCTTAGTTCTGCACTCACAGAAGGTATTCAGACTTGAAATAAAACTTAAGAAATCGCTTTAACGAGATAATGTGGTATTAATGTGGCCGGCATGATAGAAAACTCATTGGATGAACTCTGCTATGGGCGATGATACTGCTTTTATTTAACAAATACCAAAAAAAACTGAAATATGCTGGACCTTCAAAGTCTGCGATGAGGCTGTAGCGTCTTGGCGTGCACGGCCCATGTTCTGTTACTCCTCTTGCTCATTCAACTTTTACCTTTTCTGACTTTTTAATGTATTTCAAGTTTGGAAAGACATATTTACTCCAAAAGCACAACAAAGGACATTAACATTCTTTGGCAGAACCAACAACAACTTTGTGATCTGCACGGCGTTTCACTGGCTTTAACAAAACCAGCAGCTTTCCTCCCAAGGGATGAAAACACAGCATTATATCAAAGGAAAGAAAGAAAAACGAAGAACTCCAGAAGACCCACCATGCCTTTTGAGGATTCTAGCTGGAAAAAACAAATGGACCACGACTCTGTGTAATGTGTAGGATGTCTTTTTAGCCTGTTTTTAGCTAATAGTTTACTGTTTGGTTCGGTCTCTCTTTACACTGTACACTAGGTACAACAGACAAAGGGAGAAACGAGCTGGGGAAGAAAGTCTAGCAGCTAAAGAGCAACACATCTTTCACAGGAGATAAAGTCAAGAACTTTATCTGCGTTTGACTTGCAGAAACTTTGACCCTTTTAACTTCTTGATACTTAACGTTTCTTAAGAAAGTCGGATGCTGGCTGTTGTTATTTATTGTCGCACTACAGCATGGGTGGGCAAACTTTTTGGCTCAGGGGCCACATTGACTTTTAAAATTTGACAGACGGGCCGGGCCAGTATCAGATGGATAGAGAGTGTTTGTGTGAACCAATATAAATTATAAGTAAAAGCCAATAACTAAAAAGTAAAGAGAACTTACATTACTTACTAACGAATATAACTTAAATGACTCAGCCTTTTTGTTTAACTTGCTGGCTAAGTCTTCGTCAATTAGTTATACACGTCGAGTCACTGTCCTGCGTGATAAACTACATTTTTAGAATTTGTTTTTGCTCTCTGGACACAAGAGACCTGCTGTCTCTACCATGCATTCTTTCAAAAACTCCCCTTCAGAGAAAGGCTTGCTGGCTTTTGCTAATTTAAATGCTAGCAAATAACTTGCCTTGGTGCTTGATACTTGACTAGCAGTTTGTCTAAAAAAAGCCCCCCTGTTGCAGAGGGGCTCAATGCAGGAAGCTGGCAGGAGGCTGGCAGGCAGAACCCTATATGTCACATGAGTCCCGTGGGTCTGATGTGCGTTCGTTATGCCGTATAAAACGGACCATGTCTCCGTGGCGCGCTGGCCTGTGGGGGAGGGGTGGAGGTGAGCAGACAGCAGCAGCTGGACTCGCAGCCTGATGCGCTGCAGAAAGCACGGCACGTAAAGACCGCTGTAACGCTTCTCCGTTCCCGACTTGAGTTAAGAAACATCGATGCTGGTCTTTTGCCGTCATCGTGCTTCGGGAAACTCAAGTCGGGGACGGAGAAGCGTTACAGCGGTCTTTACTATAATTTATAATTCATAATACTCGGCGGGCCGGATCAAAACGCCCAACGGGCCGGATCCGGCCCGCGGGCCGTAGTTTGCCCACCCTTGCACTACAGTGTGACGCTACCGTGTGACGCTACGTTACATTGTCTCGCTACATTGTTTCGCAGAAACTTTGACCCAACATTTGTTACACAAACCTCTTAACTTCTTGTTACTTAATGTTTCTTAAGAAAGTCTTATAAAGGCTGTTGTTATTTACTTATGATAGTTACATTGTCCCGCTACATTGTCCCGCTACATTGTCCCGCTACATTGTCCCGCTACATTGTGTCCCGCTACATTGTGTCCCGCTACATTGTGTCCCGCTACATTGTGTCCCGCTACATTGTCTCGCTACATTGTCTCGCTACATTGTCCCGCTACATTGTCTCGCTACATTGTCCCGCTACATTGTGTCCCGCTACATTGTGTCCCGCTACATTGTCTCGCTACATTGTCTCGCTACATTGTCTCGCTACATTGTCCCGCTACATTGTCTCGCTACATTGTGTCCCGCTACATTGTGTCCCGCTACATTGTGTCCCGCTACATTGTGTCCCGCTACATTGTGTCGCT
This sequence comes from Cottus gobio, assembly GCA_023566465.1. Classification (NCBI taxonomy): domain Eukaryota; kingdom Metazoa; phylum Chordata; class Actinopteri; order Perciformes; family Cottidae; genus Cottus; species Cottus gobio. The sequence goes on from CM042222.1 coordinate 25,542,697, forward strand.
ACATTGTCCCGCTACATTGTGTCCCGCTACATTGTCTCGCTACATTGTCCCGCTACATTGTCCCGCTACATTGTGTCCCGCTACATTGTGTCCCGCTACATTGTCTCGCTACATTGTCTCGCTACATTGTCCCGCTACATTGTGTCCCGCTACATTGTGTCCCGCTACATTGTCTCGCTACATTGTCCCGCTACATTGTGTCCCGCTACATTGTCTCGCTACATTGTGTCCCGCTACATTGTGTCCCGCTACATTGTCTCGCTACATTGTCTCGCTACATTGTCCCGCTACATTGTGTCCCGCTACATTGTGTCCCGCTACATTGTCCCGCTACATTGTCTCGCTACATTGTGTCCCGCTACATTGTGTCCCGCTACATTGTGTCCCGCTACATTGTCTCGCTACATTGTGTCCCGCTACATTGTGTCCCGCTACATTGTCTCGCTACATTGTCTCGCTACATTGTCCCGCTACATTGTGTCCCGCTACATTGTGTCCCGCTACATTGTCCCGCTACATTGTCTCGCTACATTGTGTCCCGCTACATTGTGTCCCGCTACATTGTGTCCCGCTACATTGTCTCGCTACATTGTCTCGCTACATTGTCTCGCTACATTGTGTCTCCTCACCTGATGTCATTGGCTTGATTTCTGCCTCAGGTATTTAACACTGTTTGCATGTAATCAGAGGAACTCACAAACTCCAGATGCCAAAGACAGTGTTTTTTTAAGGCTCAAGTTGCTGTTGGGAGGTAGAATGTAGAAATCTGCACTAATTAGTACGCTGAGCTGCCAGTGTATCAGGTACACCTTCCTATAGTGAACGCAGTGGGATGCAACAGGACTGAAATCAACTTATAAATAAAAATGATTATTCTTGAGATTGTTTCAGAGGTGTTGATCCAACTATCTGATCATTTTGGAGTCTATGGTTTGTGCTGAGCTCTATCAGGATATATAGGAGGACTAAATACCAGAAACGATTGTCAGTGTGAATGTTTTTCCCAATCTTCAGGGCGATTCCAATTCATTTACACATTTCTTAAAGAAAACTGATCTTCTTGAGCTAATCGCAAGCTCAAGTAATCGCCTCAGTGCTGACCACAGGCTTTCGTCATGCCAAGGTGTGTTGCATTCGAGCACCAGCCTTGAAGTCAATCCGCACCACAAATGCTGCACACATGCTCCACGTGCGAAGAGGAGGGACGAAAGGAAAACCCGAAAGGTTAAACTTGTCACCCGCCGTGCGAACGCAGCACACGACTCCGGTTGAAGGAAGACCAAACATTGGATGCTTTGTTTGGCTCACATCTACCTCACGCTGTCCAGAAACAAGGCTCGGGTGGTCCGCGACCACAAGCGAGGCAGGACATCATAGACGGCGCTGGCAAACCCCTCAACTGGATATGTCCACCGGACCAGTGGGAGCAGCCACGTCCCACTGTTCCCATTTAACGCCCAGTTTAAACATGGGCGTCCCAGTGTGATTGTATTAGTGCAGAGTACAAGCCCACGGGGTTCGGCGCTCTCTGAAGGCTTCATTACCTCCCGGGCTTCTGCAGGCGCCCTGAACTCGGGTCCAAACCCAACGCCGCAGGAGCCGGAACCGCCAGCTTTCTGATCGGCCTCCTTCAGAGGGCGTCCCGTTGCAGCACCCCCGCCCCCCACTGGGAGAAATTGAAATGGGAATTCTTCACACACGAAGCGATGAGTGGAAACAGTAAAAAAAATACGGCCGGCAAGTGAGCGATCAAATTGAGCGAGTTACAGCAGGTCAACCCGTCTGAAACCACAGCTTCCCTTATTTTATTTTCTTAACTCATCACCCAGCGTGGCTGCAGCTACCAGGAAAGACCCGTTAGGAGGATTTTACATTCTACAAGTTAATATGGTCGACGTGAGGATTTTAAAGGCTGATCTGAAACCTTGTGACCTTTTGAACTATTTACTTTTGATAGTTTTTAAACAAGAGCTTCGTATCTCTGCCTCGCTCTACTTTATGTATTTAAAGGCTTTTGAACAGCCTTTAAATTGTGACGAAAAAAAATGAATGAAATGAATGAAAATACAACTGAATAAATACACGTTAAAACAAACATGTTGCATATCTGTAACATGGAGAAAATAAATGAGATATCTTGATTTAAAAAAAAGAAAAAGTCGTACAGCGAGCATAATTACGGTCGTTTAACAAAAGTGATGACGCAGTGGAAAAGCTGCTTAGCATTAGCAAATTAAATCGTTTCCTTAAAGGTAAACAAAGATCAAAGCCCACGACCAGGCATCCCTAACCCATAAACGACACAGACACCCCTCAATAAAACCAGCATCCATTAAACGTCCAAAGCTAAACGCCTCGAACTTTAAACGTTAATCCACCGTCATTACTGTAAAACAAGCTGAGGGGCTGAAAAGCAATATTCTGTTGACCTTCATCAGAAAAGTGGAGGATAAAAACTCCTCAAACTCCACAGGACTGAGACTTTATAAGAAATATATATATATATAGTTACCGACATAAGCTTAACAATTTTAAGTAGAATTGTTTGTTTTTTGCACACATAATTGAGATAATCCAAAAATGGGAATCAGGTGTCATTTAGCGTGAAACTATGTTTGAGTTTTGGGTTGAACTCGTAATTACCAGAAACACATTAAATACCACATTAAGTACCACTATAAAAACTGCATTAAATACAGCGTTGTATCAATTACCGCTCATTACATGCGTACAGGCTTTTCAAAATAAACTATTTTCTTCGCAGGAAACACCGGTTTCGGCCACAGTTTAGGATTAGGGGGAGGAGCTAAACAAAGGAGATCCCTCCTCCTGGCTTTAATGATCGCCAAGAGAACGATGCTCATGGACTGGAGCTCCAGGAACATCTAACCTCCTCCATCATTTACAACAGAACACCGCTCCATCTGGTCATCGCTCACTCTGTTTACAAACATGGCACCAACATGCTATTAATATTAATATTAAAATGTTTTTGGCCTGAAAATCAATTGAAACCCTCGTACATGCACATACATATAAATCTGCCCTCATCTTTGTACTTTGTTTTTTCTTTCATCTCAAAAAGGCTCAGACACACACACACACACACACACACACACACACACACACACACACACACACACACACACACACACACACACACACACACACACACACACACACACACACACACACACACACACACACACACACACACACACACACACACACTGTTTTGTCGTCCTCTTGGTGTTATCTATATTTATCGTCTCTTGTCTTATAATAAGAAAAGTGAAGTGACTAATAAAACCAACGCTGTGACTTCTCGTTGGACTCGTGACTCGTACAGTGGTCTCCCGGGTGAAAGTCAGAGGGTTTTATCCACCCCGAAAAAAACTCATTGTTCTTCCTCGTTTGGGGTTACGTGGAAAGAATACAATTCCTTTGGTGGGATGTAAATACAGAATGTATAGCAACTCTTAGAGACGAACCAGGAAGTCCTTTAAAGAGCTTTAGAAACCTCTGAATCGTCTCCACGCAGCTCGAACATGGACCAACAACATTTGGTCCTCTGACGGGATCCGATTTCCTTTTTGTCAGCAGATTTTTGTATTTATTTTTTCGCCACAGTGGGAGAGATTAAAAATAAAAAAACGACAAAGGAAGAAGTTTGAAATGGACCCGAGAGACGAGAGGAGTCAACACGACCACCGACAGCTAGGAGTCGTGTTGATGTTATCTTCTATTCACAATTACAACACACACACACACACACACACACACACACACACACACACACACACACACACACACACACACACACACACACACACACACACACACACACACACACACACACACACACACACACACACACAAGCGTGCCAATAAATGCCACTAAAACAACCCGGTAACCCCCCAAACATTTTTTATCATTGGACAAACCATGGACATGTTGGACGTCAGCATTTCTGAACCAAAAATTTGTTTCACAAATACTTTTGTATTTTTTCTCATATCGAGCTTACAGAAACACACAAGGTTGGATTCAGGCTTCGGTCAGAAGAGAAAGATCTTGGATCGTGTTCAAATGATACAATACCCTTCATCACCTGCACCGCTGGTTCGATTGCATCGCTCTGAAAACCGTCATCATCAGCTGCGGTTTGCAGAAAGACGCCACAGCGCCAATGCTTTCTTTCCCCCGTCGGACTAAAATGTTTATTTTGATTCTCATTTCAACCAGTGCATCAGAATTCCCTCCTTTGTGTTCGTTCCATCTTTCTTTAAACCAATCCCATGTTTTTCTGCGGGGACTTTTGGACACACAGTGGTATTAAATTCCATGTTAATCAGATGTGTCTGCGTTTATTTAATGCACACGTAACAAGCAATGAATCAACCTGTCAGCAGCTGCTGCTGCGACCTGATCAGAGAGGCGTTCACCTCCGGAGCCAAACGCACACAAAGATATGCATGTGGGCCGAAATGAGACAATATGCAACGCACAAAGTTGATGTTTTTAACCATTACTGACTCCACTGACAGCCGTGTGTTGAGACCTCCAGGCCACCGGGCTGCTGGTCTAACCTGCAGGTCTCCACTGGCCGTAAAACATTTACATATTACATGCTTCACTGTCAGTGCATGATTCATTTATTCACAACAAGTGCACGGGAATTCAAAGCCTCCGTGCTTTGTGTTGGACCCTAATGGAGACTTCAGGGTTGTAAAATGAAAAGAGAAACGGGGTTCATAGGAGTCTAAAGGTCTCAGCAGCAAACAGGTCGGGTCTGGCTGGAGGTAAGTGGTCCTCGTCCTTCTCGCTCCCATATGTGCAAAATGATATGCAATAAAAAAGAAAAAAGGGAAGGAACAAACTCTCATTGGTTCATTTTAAATAGTTCTTTTAATTGGAGGATGTACAACAGCTCCTCCTGTTCCTCGTTGAGCAGATTCCTCTTTTATTTATAATACACAACCAAATGGATGAGCAGGAATAACGAACCATTAACGTTTATGAGCATCAGTGCCGTGACCCTGTTAGACCGGACTGCGTGCAGAGAGACTCGATCTCTTTGGAAAGGACCCTCGCAACATCAGTTGGAGGTGAAACTGTGATTGAGACATCAGGTTTTAACGGCCACGCCAACAACACCCCCACTTATCACCGTTTATTGTCCCTGAGCTTCGAGCAATAAAATACCAGATGTGGAAATAAACACACCGCCCTTACTGACCCATGGCCGCTCCAGTGAGGAACAAATAGATGGATATCATTTCTGTGTTTAAGAAAAGGAATACAGGCATTGAGTTATAGGTTTGTTGAACAATGCATATTTAGATAGATGGGAATGACAGCATAGGATATGTTATAGACATAACAAGAAGATGCAGACCCCCACCCAAAAAAATCAAAATCTCCTGCCAATGGATTATCAAACCGGAATGAACAGTGTAGTCTTCACATCGATCTGATTTAAATCAAACATTTCAGCTGCAGCCACAACTTGGTTTGCCTCTCAAACAAAACAAACCGAATCCAGCAGCCAGTTGGAAGCCTCGCTGCTGCTGACATGCCCGAAGAGGTTATTTTGCATCAACTCCCCACAAGTTGGATCACACATCAATCCCCTTTCTTCTGGGTTCAGAAAAAACCAGTATTGGCGGCTCTGACCCTCGAAATGCTGAAAACAAAACGGGCGACTCGGCACTGCACGTGTGGCGGTCTGCGGGTGTTTGGTCAGCTTCACTTATTTTGATAAGTACACTAAACCAGACCCCCGGAGCTCCGGAGCCTGGTCCCCGGAGCCTGGTCCCCGGAGCCTGGTCCCCGATTGCCGGCCTTTCGGTCGAAGAGCCAGCTGGTGCGACTGTGCCGGATGAGGTCGTATCGTTCTCGCATTTCCCAGAAAGTCCAGCAAGGACACAAGGTGTCCATCTGAGCCGGAGGGCGCCATTAGCGTCCCGCAGAGTTACGTCCAAAATCAAGGCGATCGTTTTAGACGAGGCCAAGAGACCCGGCGAAACCGCCATTCCTGTCACTTCTTTTTTAACTGTCATATTTAATGGAGCGTAGCACTCATAAAGGGAGTCAGGAAGTGTTATTCCGGAACGTCATATCTACCAGGTGTTTGCGTTCAGGTGTCCAATAAAAACCGGCCGACTGCAGGAACATAAACGATAAATGCGAGACTTTGGTGTTTTGTTCTTGACGAGGGGTCGAGGAACCACTCCGATGGCGTTGAGCTGCAACGCCGTTAGCTCGCCGTCCATCCTGTGTTGAGGGGAAAAGCCCCATTAATGTTGGCCTCTCAAGCCGGGGTCAAACCGACCGGATGGCCACGCCTTCACGGGAAGAGGACCCGGCTCCTGTACTGGTGCACAGCGAGAGAAGGGTGGAAAAAAGGTCCGTAATGAGTCACCGGCGTGAACTCCGCCCCCTCAGATGGCGCTTTAACGAGCCCCTCAGGTCTGGACAGTGTTCCTTAACAGTTCATTATTGGCCCACCAGATCCCCATCTACAGCCAAGCTAGAATAAACTGAATTGAATGAAATGCTCACGCCCTTGGCCGGTCTTTATCCATGTCTGACCCAAGAACAACTATCAGCGAGCAAAGCCCAAGTCCTATATCTGGTTACAAACAAAAACTTTTTTCAATGAGAAACTGAAGGCAGACCTTGGAGCACGATCAGGCGCATGGCTGTGATTAGGGTTAGGGCAGAGATCCAGTGAGCCGCTTGAAAGGTGAGAGTTTCAGACGGTTGTTTTATTGACTGGTATGATAAGCTGAGTGATGCACTTTACGCCACATTGAGTTTCACCACTTTGGTTTAACAAATTCTCAAACTGAAACGACTTCCCATAATGCCGCATTGTGTGATTGGCCCTCCCTGTACTTAACACATTGTCGTGTTTAGACTCGGATTCACGTCTTCATCAGTGAAAACCAAACACAACGAGCCTTATCTGTGCGACAGTCCCCCTAAATGCATTTTGCAGATGCACAAATAGCTAAATATGATCATAATTTATGTTATAGTTGTCACATGTTGGCTTCAATATCAATAAAACAGCTGTATTTGCTGCACTGTGTTGGCTTTTCACGGTCAACCTGCTTTAAATCCGATTCATATACAACTATTTTGCGATTTATCCTTTTTTATTGGATGTATCTGTGTCCTGTTTCATGGCTGAATTATAAGTAATCATCAAAAAGGTTTGGTTTGGCCTCTCAAAGGTGATGATTTGCCGCCTTTGAATCATTGTACACTTGATATCGTTGAGTTTGGGACTGCTGGTCGGACAGAAAAAGCTATTTAATGCCGCCACCGTGGACCTTATATTATGACACTTTCTTGGTTAAATAAAAAATCTACTGATCATTCCACTGTCGTCGAGTAGGATTTTATTTACACAGAAAACGGGAGCAGCAGGTGTTTTGACGCTCACGGTCGGCTATATGGCCTTCAGATGCAGATCACTGCTGTCCCATAAGGAATAAAGACAAAATAAATTAAATGTAGGCAGGGTTCATACACATGATGACCAATGTTCCATAACTTTAAACCACATTCCCATGAGCAAACATTTAGTGAAATCTGGGTGTGTCCATGAAAAAGTGATAAAATGTAGTATTTAAACTAACAATGAGGATTCCAAAGCATACAGTATTCCTTAAAGGACACAAATGAATGAGAGACAATAGTTTGATTAAAAGAATAAACATTTATAGATATACTCAGCGTATGCCTGCTTATATTTGGAGTCTTTCTTTTAAAAGCATATTCATTATTTCAAACTCAGTGTAAATGAACCACATGAACACATGAATATAACACATTTACATGACTTTTACTAAACTTTGGGGATTTTAGTTTTTTCAAGGACTTTTCCAGGCCTGGGAATAACCATTTAACCAATAAACCATTTTTACGTGGGACTGAAAGGACATATCTTGATCAAAGAAAACTCAGAGATTGTTCACGGTGGTGCTGGATGTCAGGGCAATGCCATCTAGAGAGTCACCATATCATTATTCAGGGCTAAGTAAAATATCTTCAGTTTGGTCTGATTTAACATTGTTTTTATGTCTTTAAGGCATGCTTGGAGTTTAGCTAACTGATGAGTTTCATCTGACTTGATAGATATAATTGAGTATCATCTGCATAACAACAACAGTTGCTGCAGTTTGTTCTGGTGATTTTGTCTAAAGAAAACTTAAATATAGTGAATATAATTGGTTCCAGCACAGAACCCTGTGGAACTCCATGACTAACTTTTCATGTGCATGGAGGATATACAAGTACAAACTGGGATCGATCTAAGGAAGATTACATGTTTTCGTCTCTGTAACAGGATGTGTTGGTCAAGTACTGAGACACGTTCTAAATGTTGTGCAATTAGAAGTCATTAGTCATTTTCACCAGTGCTGTCTTTGATCTATTATATTCTCCAAATCCTGATGGGAAATTCTCAAATATACTATTGTTATGTAATAAGTCACACAACTGATTTCGGACTTAGAGAGAAAGTGTAGGTTAGAAATAAGTCTATAGTTAAAAACGGGGCTTTTTAAGAAGAGGTTTAGTTAAAACTACAAATTTTTGTTAACAATGCGTAGAAAATGTGTGTGTTATTATTATATATTTTCATGATACCAGGTGTTACTGATGTTTCACAAAAACAAAGTGATGCAGAGCCTGCCCTGTCTCCTAAAAGATATTTACCCAGGCCACAAAACTGTAAGTGAATTAAGTTCCGAGGGACCCACATTTTGTCTTGGATTGGTTTTGACATTACAAATAAGTTCCAAATTTACTTAAACTGTAAGTCGTGAGAAATTGCATATCCCCTGAAACGTAATTGAGAGGCAATTTAGTTTAATGGGAATGTCGTTTTGTCAGACAAGGTTGGAAGAGCATTCTTTTTGATCACCCATTAAAAATGATGTTAAAATATTACAAATATGTGTAATATTTTTGATGGTCTACAGACAAACAAGAGACAAATGTGTTTGCCATTTATTTCAACCACAAACAATATGTCGGTCCTTTTTGACAGTCAGAAGACACTTTTCTTTTCTCCCCCAATCACCATTCCAACCAAATACGTAATTTTTGTTTCTCCTACTTATTGGCAGGAGATATGGAGCTGATCGTTCTAAGGGTATCAATTAGAGGTTCAGCCTCCGAGAAACAATGAACGATTATTTTCCAATATGAGTACTGCGTGACCAGAAATGCTTACTGATAATAGACTTGCATTGACTACAAATGGGTCAAAACATCATCAAAAATAAAAAAAATTAAAAAAGAAGCTGCGCATCTTTCCCCTTTAATTTAAGTCAAAGTAATTTTGGGTATAGCACATTTTAAAAATAACCGCAGTTGCTGAACAAGCATTAAATTCAACTGAACTCTAAGAGATCTACAATAAGAACAGAAGAAAACAACAAACACAATGTGTATATATATATATATATATACACATATATACATACATATATATAACCTTTCTATATGAATGGAAAATAATAAATACAATAAGATGTAGAGAGGTACATTTTTGTGTTGTGTCATAATTAAACTTAACGTAAACCATAAAAATGACACTTCCTATAATGAAGATTGTCTCCAGGGACTCGTATGTCAAGAAGCATATGCCTCAGTTTGAAATCTTGACATATCTGATAAAAAACCTGTCGTGGAGGGATATTGTAAACAGCTCGTAAATCTGCTACCAAGAGATTCCCAATGATATTGAGGCCAACTATATTACAGATGTCTTTCAGGTGGAAATAAAAGTGTCTGGACAGGTGTAAGTGAATGTTGTAATGTTTGCTAAGATTTTTTGGAACCTCGGGGCATAATTTCACTTTCCTCCACATTTTTATAGTGCAATAAACTACAAAGCTGTTACTGAAATATGACTTGTTAACTGTAGTGGGGCTATTAAGGAGAGTGTTGTTATCTCAAGCACCTCATCTGATGTGCTCCACACACTTGTTTTTCTTCATGTACTTCTGAGGACGCTCATTGACGAAATGCATTTCCATCCAGAATCTACTAAATAAAATAAAAAAGTTGTATTTAATCATAAACAAGCCACGGCAGCTTGCTGCGCTAGCTTGCTGCCGGCGCTAGCTCGCTGCTAGCTTGCTGCCAGCTCTAGTATGCTGCCAGCGCTGGCTCTCTGCTAGCTCGATGCTGCTAGCTCAATGCTAGCTTGATGCTGCTAGCTCGATGCTAGGATAAAATGCAGAGAGCAGCAACAGAAACATCAGGGCGGATAAAATGGCCGACATCTTCACAAACAGTCCAGCCGGGCGCCAGCAGCAGACTTCATATCTCAAAAACTGATCGCAGTAATTTTCCAAACAGGCATTATTTGGATAAACTGACCACAGATTGGAATATAAACAGTCCGAAAGCATAATAAAACTTAATAGGAGTGACATATTAACAGCTTTTAGCTCGGCTCAAGGTCTCACAAGACTGACAGCTGGTCTCAAGGCACCCAGACGTAATGCACACACATTTCCACTAATGCATAAACAGGCATTTACCCTACATTACATTTAATTAGCGGATTCTTTTATACAATGATACTTATATTAAGTGCATCCAGCCATAAAGCAAGTTGCAAGAATCCTGCAAGCACACCATCAAATTTGCTGAATGGCTTCAAGTGCATTGAGAGGCGATGGAGCAAAGAGTTATTTATATCATTTCACAGGCTGAGAGTGTGTCTGACGGATGAGTTTTCATCCTGGGATGGAAGCCGTGATTCTGCTGAGCGTTAGCTGGGCCCCTTTGTAGCGAGGGAGCGATAATTAGGCGAGAAACAGGCAGAACAGACCCAAGATTTCTTTCAAAATATCCTCTGGCAGGAAGTGTGTGTGTGTGTGTGTGTGTGTGTGGATGCTGGCGAGTGGGGTCCCACAGCAGGAACATGTATGTGTGCCTTTTTTAATTTTCAGGTTGTTTTTTCTTCTTCTCCAGTTGCCAGATGCCTGACTGTAATCTCCCTCCTGAGACCCGGTGCTGGACGTGGGTTTGGACTTCGTTGTGGGTTTGGAGCTCGTCGTGGGGTAAACGTTGTGTAACAGTGAGACTCGTCACCCGCAGAGGTTGCGAGGAGACTAATGTTTCTAAAACGTACAAAAAAACCTGTGGAGCTAACGTTAGCAGAGTACGTTAGACTGGCATTTACTAGCTTGAGCACTTCTATGCTAGGCTACGCTAGGCTGCGCTAGGCTATGCTAGGCTACACTAGGCTGCGCTAGGCTATGCTAGGTTACACTAGGCATTTCTATTCATTCAGAGAATACTGACAAAGGAGTCATTATGATCATGCCTGCAGTCTCTACGTTGGGCTCAAAACACCCAGTGTAGAAGAAACCACGCTGCAGACAGCATTGTGTTTAAAGACACAAATTATCCAAAATTGTTCATGCCAACAGCAGGAAAATATATATTTAAACAGAAAAACAAACAGCGGTGGCAAATATTTGTATACTCTTCCTAAAGGTCTCAAATCAATCGATCCATCAGTTATTAATGATCCCACGGTTGCCACACAGCATGGCGGGGAAGCTCAAAACAAAGACATCCCCATCGCGTTAGACACATAAACTGAAACATTGTTACTCACGTGACCACAAGTTGAAATGTAATACAATTTGAGGCTTTTCGAGGCAGCCGAGCGCCCAGAAGCTGCCCAGCTTTCAGCCACCAATAACATCCTTCTGAGATGTGCAGAGATGTCGTATATTTGCTGGACTATAACTCAACTCCCAGATCGGGTTTCCCGGCTCTCAGGCTGCTGAAAGCTCATATTAACTTCCAAATGTATTTTTCACACTTTTCTGGATCGTGTCCATCGTCACTTCCAATGGGAGAATGTTGTCTGATCCAGCGAGTCCACACAAAACTGATCGTGTTTGACCGTTTGTGGGTTGAGAGAGAAAAGCACAAATGAAAGCTCTTACAGTTTTTTATTTTTGGGGTGGAAATATAACTGGAGAGTTGTTTTTCTGTTTGCACATCATTTATCATTTTTAAACGATTACATTCGACCATACTTGGACAAAAATAAACACGTGTAATGTTGCATGCTTCAATGAATAGATACTGTATGCTTTGGAATCCTCATTGTTAGTTTAAATACTACATTTTATCACTTTTTCATGGACACACCCAGATTTCACTAAATGTTTGGTCATGGGAATTTGGTTTAAAGTCCTGGAAAAGTGTGTATGAACACTGCACCAACTGCCTGGAAAAAAGGAAATGAAAATGTAAACATATGTTTTTTGAGGGGAAAATGGCGAGGACCATCATGATGTGTCTTGTTTACAGTAGATTGGTTAACATGAGGATCAATATCGCTGAGTTGTCGAGCAGCCATTCTTTCCATTTAACTCTGGCAGTCAGTGAGCTGAAGGGCTGTGAGCTTGTTGGTGGTCTTGTGCTTCATAATGCACTTGTGGCCTTGGGGGGCGACCCCGAACCCCCGACACTCCTGACCCCTGATATGAGTACCTGGCTGGGTCCTTTAAGTCGAGGCGTAGGATGCGTCTTCGTCACAAGACTGAAGATTAACCCTGACAAGACGGAATTACTTCTCCTTCCAGGGAAAGTCTCCCCCACTCACGACCTGACGATTACTTTCAACAACTCAGTCTTGGCCCCGACCCCGACTGCCAGGAACCTCGGTGTGACCCTGGACAGTCAACTCTCCCTGACTGCCAACATTACCACAACAACTCGTTCCTGTAGATTCATGCTGCACAACATCAGGAGAATACGTCCACTTCTCACCCAGAAGGCGGCACAGGTTCTCGTCCAGGCTCTGGTCATCTTGGCCTAGACTACTGCAACTCCCTCCTGGCGGGTCTACCTGCTGGTGCCATCCGACCTTTGCAGCTCATCCAGAATGCAGCAGCTCGACTGGTCTTCAACCTCCCGAAATTCACCCACACTACTCCGCTCCTCCGCGACCTTCACTGGTTACCGGTGGCCGCCCGCATCCGCTTCAAAACATTGGTACTGGCGTACCGTGCTACGAACAGATCTGGTCCAGTCTACATCCAGGACATGGTAAAACCTTACACCCCAACTTGTGCGCTCCGCTCGGCTTCTGCCAATCGGCTTGTAGCTCCGTCACTGAGAGCTAAACACTCAACAAAGTCTCGACTGTTCTCTGTCCTGGCTCCTCGATGGTGGAATGAGCTCCCCATTGACATCAGGACATCAGAAAGTCTCTACATCTTCCGTTGCAAACTAAAAACACATCTTTTCCGACTATACCTTGAATAAAGGATGTAGCACTATAGTAGCACTGAAATGGCTCTTACTGATAGCACTTTGTAGTTGAACTTTATTGATGAAATTGTACCTTCTTGATTCTTGTTGTTCTGATTCTTGTTTGTAACCGTAGAATGCACTTATTGTAAGTCGCTTTGGATAAAAGCGTCAGCTAAATGAAATGTAATGTAAAAGACTCTCGAACCACCGCTTCTGCTTCTGCTGCTCTCGCTCCAGTCCGAGCGTCTTACAGTCTAGAGCCTTCGTTCTCCGAGACTCCCAAGAAGACTCTCGCATGAGCATGTGGAGTCATCGATTACCGAGTAGATCTGGAGAACGTCCGCTCGAAATGTTTTCTTGAGGACGGCTTGACACGTTTTTGGCAAAAATGTTAAAATCGTGTGAGAAATGTGCTCTTGCTCAATCCATCATATCCAAGTCCAGTTCCCTCAGTGGAGTTTAGTCTCAACATCATTGTTACTGCTTTTCTGTTGTTTTACTCCATTTTACAGTCAATATTCTGGGGATTTACTTTCCACCTCTGGGAGTCTATCCGGGGAAAACAAACAGCTGAGATAAAAAAAAAAGATATGATGAAAATAAGAATACTTGAAATGATGAATGATGAGCAGGTGTATGTGGTGTGTGTCTGCAGGAACATCGTAGAAAACACACAATGCATCATCTTCTCATCAGCTCACAATCAACAATGTCAAAGTGGAAGTCAGTGATCATTTTACAATTAAAAAAGAGAACTGAGATCTTTAACTGTAGAATTTTAAGTGTAAAGAAGACTTTTTAGCGTAAGTTAGCATGCAGTTAGCTTGTACGAACACTCCTCCTGTAACACATTTTAGGTGAACAGGTGCTGCCCTCCTGGTGCCACCGGCGTGCCCTGGTGCCACCGGCGTGCCCTGGGCGTGCCCTCCTGCCACCGCCGTGCCCTGGTGCCACCGCCGTGCCCTCGGCGTGCCCTCGTGCCACCGCCGTGCCCTGGTGCCACCGCCGTGCCCTCGGCGTGCCCTCGTGCCACCGCCGTGCCCTGGTGCCACCGCCGTGCCCTCGGCGTGCCCTCGTGCCACCGCCGTGCCCTGGTGCCACCGGCGTTAAAGCGTGGAAGCAGGAACGGTGCTCTCAAACCACACTGAGGTCGATTACATCGTGCCACCAGGTTCACCGGTGGATAATCTCCCTGCAGGAAATCATCAGACTCCCTTTTAACTGTCTTCTGAGCAGCCGGGGGAAATAAAAATGAAAAAAAGATCGACCCTCGGGCGTCAGATCTTTTTTCCTGTCCCACCTCGTTAGTTTCCTCCAGTGTAAAACATCACAGATGTAGCTCCGAGCACATTACAGATTACATTTCAAAGACTTCGCTGCCATTAGGTGCTGCCAATTAGTGAGGCTGTCTGGTTTCCCAGAGCACGAGGTCTGGCCAAGCAAATGATGCTTTTAGTGTCGTCATCTCAGCTATTTATTACAGTATCACTGCTTTAAACAGAACATTAGCACACCTCGAGGTTTCATCAGTTTCAGGAAGCGTTCAGTGGTGTGAATATAAGGCAGAGGGGTGCTGACAAGCCTCTTTCATTTTCAGATAAAACGTACTTGAATTAATCAAAAAGAATGACCATTTACCAGCCTTAGTTGGTTAGTTAGTAAAACCTGCATGTGCATGCTCACGGTTCCAAGATGTAAAACCTCTTCTCTTTACTTTCTTCTTCTCTTTACTTTTCATTTTCATATTTACCTCAAATCTGTAGTGGAATAGAAGTTCAAAAAAAGGAAATCTACTTCGTTACTTTATAGAAATAAGAATATTTCAAATGATGAACGATGAGCAAGCCGGTGTAACAGGTGTATTTGGTGTGTAACATTGTAGAAAACACACAATGCAACATCTCAGATCAGAATTAAAAGAAATCTACAAAACTGAAATTAGCAAAAAAAAATTAAGAAAAAACTTACCTAAGAATGCAGGAACTTGGATCATGGATTCTGATTGTAGTTCAGCATGCACTTCAGCTCTGGAGGCAGCTCATCTGCAACAATGAAGCAGTTTAAATGCGTAACGTTAGCTTTTCTTACTAAATCTTAGTAAACAAAATATGTCATTCAATGAAAATGTAATAATTAATTTGGATGTTATTAGCTTTCTTCCTTTCTGGCCGCTATAAAATATGAGACCAACAGCACCGCAATCAATACAGACGGCTAAGACGGATTTTACTCAGCGTCTTCATTTGCCTTCAGAACTGAGATGAGTCGAATTTTCCCGAAATCAAAGAGCGTCAAAGCCACATGGAACATCATCTAATTACAGTTAATGTGCTAAAACAACAGAAGATCTAAATATAGTCGAGTTCGTTCAACATTGATTGAACTAACAACTCCACATTCTGAGAAGCCGGCTACGGTGTTCTGGCTTTTTTATTCCGACACCAGTCGGCTGCATGAAGCGGATACACAACTACACAACAACCGCACGGCTGCAGAGCCAAATGCCCCAAAACGATGATGCAGATTCCCACTGATGCAGCTCTGGTGCTGAAGACAGCGATCTGGTTCCCATCGATGGGAAAACTGACATGTTTTTTTAAAATTATTATCAGGAGATGAATTATTTCTGTTTCAGATTTCACACATCATCATCATGCAGATTGAAACTCTCCAGAGGGGAGAAAAAAAACACCTTCGGTGACACTTTTCAACCGTCAAGTTTGACGCGGGAGAAAAATGGATGAAAGATGTTTCCGCCGCTCGTTTCAAACCAGAAGCGCGTGTGGATGTAGCATCTTCTTTACTTTTGAAAACACGCCACACAAAACCAGGTGCGGCGCTCGGCTCGTTCCAGCCGTCTGGACGGCCGCCATCGGCTCGAGTTAATTACATGCACCCTCCTTTTGCTTTTTTTATTGGTAAGTGTTATAAAAAACCGTGGATTTATTCGTGTGTTCACTGCTGTGTGAAACCTCAAAACTTACCGGGAGCTCCCCCCTCGTGCCTGACGTCCAGATTGACACATTTAAATAATGTTTAATGCACACGTCTCAGCACCAATGTTGCGTTACACGAATGTATTATAAATGGGAGTTCAGTTTGCATATAGCTCATTCTTACCTGCATGAATCCACCATTTTATTTTACATCTGTTGCACAGGTCGTTTAAAACCTACAATTTTTGGATGGGATCCAGAAACAATAACAACATTTGCAGTAATATGTAACTAATCCTCAGTTGAACTTAAACCAACGTCAAGGCCTTTAAAGGATAACTTTCATCTTTTCAAACCCAGTTTCTTATGTCTTTGTATGACTAATGAGGGAAAAATGCTTTGGGATCGGTCCAATATTGAACCAAACAATTCCAGAGGAAGTATGCAACCCTGTGTTCGTAAAAAAATAATAAAATGTAATCGCTTTCATAGTATTTATGGTGAAGATGGTGCGTACCGTGGAAGGAATCTGTGTACTCAAACTTTAAAGTGTTCAAAAAACTCACGCTCTTGGGAAGAACAGGTCCCCTTTTTTCTTTTTCTTTTTTTTCTACAGAAAATGCTTCAAATTAACCAGTCCCTTGTTAATGGGATTGTATTTACAACGTTGTAATTCTCAGGAAGCAACAGCATTTTTTTCAAATTAACAGGTCGCTCGTTAATCAACCTGAAAGTCTGAAAGCATGTTTACAACCTTGTATTTCTCCCGAAGACGTAAAAAAAAAAACGAAGGAATTCCTCAACATTCTCATAATTAACCTGATACTGGGAAGTATTGGAGGCAATGCCAGGAAACCTTTTCACAAACTGAAAAGAGAAGAGGTGTTGAAGAATGCATCCAGGATCCAGATGTAAACGCACCATGTAATAATGACGGATCAAAAGGTCCAGAAGCTCGTAAACTAGACACGCTCAACAAAACGATGAAAACAGCCACAGCACCAACTGTGTTTGATCCAGAGCTGCTTGAAAAAAAGAAAGCTGTCATAAAAAAGCCACATCTAGAACATCCAGGAGGCGCAGACACGTCTCGGTCGGCTGATTTGAGTTAAAATGACGACTTCACAGAGGAGCCTCGTCACCGTCGGACAACAGAAAGCACGTCGGGCGACGTTGGGCGAAGATCGTGGTCCTGCTGACAACGCTCATGTTGCTTCTCCTCGACTAATCCTCTCAGACGTCGTCTTTGGCTCTCGAACCTGAACACATGCTGTCGTTTATCTCGTCTCGGGCTCCTCGTGGGCTATTTGTCATGTGTAGTGTTGCCCGATTATTTAGCAGGAAAAAAAAAGGACAATGTGAACAATCGATGTTCACAAATTGAGAGCTGCACACGGGGCCCTTTCAGAAAGCTGCCAGATGATGTTTATATTTTGGAACCCCTTCTAGTGTGTATTGAGTAATCAAGCGTACCACCCTGGTTTACATTTGCACCTTCAACAGCCAAGTTTAATTTTGAAGCTCAGCTTGTGTATTAAGGCCAACAGGCTGTCAGAGTCTCCGACCTTGTAGTAAGATCCCTCAGTGTTGCAGTAATTACACACAAAATTATTGTTTTCTTGATTTTGCGTTGACACATTCATAAAGGAAGTAGTGACGCATCCTGAGCCAACCATCGGGAACGCAGCAACAAGGGATCCTCGTTACCCGGAGAGGTTGGAAGGAGATATAGTTTCTAAAAGCTGTTGAGCTAACGTTAGTTAGGGTACGCTGGACGAACATTAGCTTTAGCACTTCTATGCTACGCTAGGCTTCACGGGAACAGGGTTGTCCCTTAATTCCATTGTCTTCTGTCTGGATCTCCAGGTGATGTGATGGTTCACCTTTACTTTACTTCCATCTTTGTCTTCTTTTCAGTTTGACATCCTGTTTTTGTCCCTAGTCCACATTGACTGCTTCTTTCTGAAACCACTTTTTCATTGTGCCAATACATTTGCTAATATTTCGTCAGCGGGTGCAGTTAGTGACAGTGTGGACTCTGTGTGGGTGGGCTAACAACAAAGGGGCGGGGCAGCAAAGGGGCGGGGCTTGACACAAAGTCATAGCGGTCAAAATGGATCATAACATATCGGTCATGGAATGAATCTGCAGGCCAAACGCATGATCTCCTCGTGACCCGCATGGTGTGTGTAGCGTAGAGGAGGCAGAAGACGTGATAAACAGGACCGCACAAGACCACCGGGTCCAGGTTTTACCAGCAGGCACCAATAAACGTCAGTATTCAGACACATGGCTGAATACCAGTGGGGATTGTCACACTGGACGCTAAACAGCGGCCAGCTGCACATCTGCAGCCAATTTAACTTCATTTAAACAACTGTATCCGATTTTCTGCTAATTAAGACTTGACAAGGGGAAAAACTGGCCAATTCTAATTATTCAAATTCCATAAGTATTTCATCGCCTTTTAATCAGCCATATTTGTTTACATGTGTCTCAGCCATCTCCGTGTCAGTCATACGGAGGGAGATAAAAAACAACTATGAAGAGACAGTGGTTCTTATCTCTGCAAACTGAAATCACAACTGCACCTGTTTTATATCCTTTAATGGAGGGAGGAGAAGATGACATCATAGAGACGAGGCCGAGCTGAGGGATGGAAACGCTGCAACAGTAAATCACTGACGTCCAATCTGTGCTGAATTCACAGTCCTTTTATTTTGGTGAATAAACAGCCACGTATATACAAAAACCATAAGAGCAGTCGGCATGTGTTTTGACAACCTGGAATACCCGAAGCATTGACATTTTTAAAATATAAATTTTCACAGCACATTTTCTGCTTTTAAGCATTTCTTTCTTTCTAATTTCCAGATGTTCCTCGATTTGCAAAATTCGGTTTAAATCTGGTTCATCTCTCTGCTGAAGAGGATAACTCCATATTAAGACACACACACACACACACACACACACACCTCGTCTTTAGTGTAGGCAACTTTGTTTTTAATTATGGATTTAGAGATATGACATTCTTTATTTCCCCCCATTTGGCAGGATTAACAAGTGTATTTTAACTGCACCAATGCTGCCCTCCATCTTTATTATGTATGCCAGGAGATCACATATTGTGTGTGCGTGCATCTCTGTGTCTGTCCATAGCTAATCTTGCATACTGCTGGACCCATCAGCCTAATATAATTTGAGTTTATTTATGACTTCATGCTCAGGAACCTCTTGTGCTGGCAGTGACAAAAAAATATTTCATACCATCATTGTTAAAATCTTCCAAACGTCCATTCAGACCACAAAAAACTTGGCTGCCCAGAGTGCCCAACATTTCAAGGATAGCACAATTCCCTGAGCATAAGGTTAGCTGGTTGACTGCCTGAGCCTTGAATAGCAAATTCATTCAATTTGGGCAAATGAGGCGATTTATTTGCAACTGAATTTTCCTGGCGGAAATTCACGTTGTTTGCAACCATTCACATCTGTGCCTTGACTTTGCATTTAATCTACTTACATGGAAAATTTGAAGGGCAAACAGGAATCGAACGGGTCATTTAACACAGTCTGACGAGGCAACCACAGTACGAACCAACACTGGGGCAGGAGACAAACAGGGTTTAAATACACAGGGAAGATGCAAGTGATTGGACACAGCAGGAAACAATCAGGGACAGGGCAGACAATCAGCAGATGATCGCAGGGGCAAGAAATGCAGGGAGGACACAAGAGACACAGACTTCAAAATAAAACAGGAAACAAGAAAAACTCAAACCATGTAAAAACCTTGTAAAAAGAGGCCCAATGTTGATTACACTTTTTAGTGTTTTACAGATATTCGTCTGGACGGCGAGCTCACAACTGGGGCAATAACGGACCGACAGCTAACGGAAACCGAAACACAGCGAGACTGACGTTACTTCTGATGAGAGGAAGCAGTACACAGTCACCATGGAGCTGCACAGTGCAGTTGGGCTGCAAGGACCAGCTGCAAAGATTCAACCCTGATAGTAGTTGTGTCTGTGACGGTTGAGGTCTCACTACTTTTACATGTGTTTGTAGTTTTCGGTGACCATATCACCCAACACAAGGCTTTTCCCCAACATGCCAATGTGCTTTTAATTTGCTGTTGGCTGTACAGCTGCAGTGTCAGGTGGTGGAAATGTGTCCACTATTAGACCTAATGGGTCATTTGGTGGAAATGGTGCTTTTCCTGTTCCCCCCCAAAAAATAATACACACTATAAAGAAAGAAGAAATTTGTCATTATTAAAAAAAGTGATTACTGTGTCTCCTCCACTTAAAATGAAATGGAATTCAAATAAATACTTGAAAAATAAATGAAATCATGTTCAGGCAAAATAGGGAGCGGTATATTTTACCTGTCCCTCCCTTTGATCTTTTTTAATGAGCAGGTCTTTAAGTAAGTAAAATGCAGGCAACATGTTCAGTATATCAGGAATGTCTTGTCTCCTGGACGTTTATGTGCATTTATTAAGTGCAGTAAATATGGAATTATAAAAATTACCTACTCAAACCATACATGAACGATAAAACCTTTTGATGTTCTAGAACGGATGGCGATATATATATTTTTTTAATTAAAAGATCTTTTATGAAAGATCCTAATTCGGTAATTTTCATGACTCTCTGCGGACGCCTCGGTGACACGAATCAATCTTCCTCATGTCCTGTGATTATGTGCCAGATAGTGAGCCTTTCATCAAGACCTGATTTTAGTCTGGCATGTGTTGTCCCCAAACTAAAGCGTGACATCCTCTTCTAAACCTCCCGGCACAGAATCAGGAAATGCTGAAGGTCTGGGCGGCTCCTCCCAAAGAGCAGTCCTGCATAATACGAGGAAAATAACAATCGTGAGTATCAACAAATGAGCAAACCAGATTTACTGTAGACACAGTTTACACTATGAATTGTTTGCAAGAAAACCTTCGGCGTACGATACTCTGACTTTTTAAAGCTTATTGACAAACTATACTGACTTTCTTTTTATGCTGACATACTTTTCTGTATTCTGAGAGTCCAAATTGTAGTATAAAGTTTAAGGGCATCAGGCGGCGAGGTACTCAGCAGGGTGCCGATGTACGTCTGCAGGCGGCTGAGTGGCGGCGAGGTACTCAGCAGGGTGCCGATGTACGTTTGCAGGCCTCTGATTGGCGGCGAGGTACTCAGCAGGGTGTGTACTGGTATTCCCGTTAGCTGAGCACACTGTCCCAAACACTAAAAGTGATCAAACTCCCCCCCACACTGTATTTCTAGGCACAGAGGGGGATGGCAATGCACTCGGGCCAGAGTAGTGAGTGAGTGAGGAGTCGACGGCAGTTTAAAACAGGCAATAAAAGGTGTTCTGAGAACGAGTGAGTCACCGCAACCACGAGAGGTCCTCGAGCCTGCAGAGATAAACGACCACCCAAAAACATTGTGCAGTGTGCTGCAGCAGAATGCGACGTTAGCTGCACACTCACGTACCACATGAAACCTCTGGAGGAGATAATGAGCACATTGGAGACCTGATGATGAAGAGACACTTGAGGTCATAATACGGTGCTAATGGCTGAATGTGATGCGACTTTGGAGAACTTTTATTTTGGAAGCCAGCTCCCTCTGTTCCAATACAGCTTTCAGTGTTTCTTCTTGAGATTGCGATGCATTTTTGTCCTCTAATGCATCAGGTTAGGACTGCCGGCCTGCAATGTAAGCATAAGGCGTTTGATTCCTTCGATTTTCGTGACAGATTAGAAACACGGAGTAGTATTTTCTCTTTCCTATACTTACATACCTCTTCAAGTATTTGAAATTAATCTTTCTTGGCTCATACCAGTCCACAAGAAAATTTGACATTGGCTGATTTTAATTTTTTAGATACATGTTTCCATATATTCCATGACACAATCACCATTTCCAACATCCAACCACAGCACGATAACGTGGAACTAAGATTCAAGACGGCAGCTGACACACACTCGCAAAATCTGGCAACTAACAATGGGGAGCGCTCAAGTTAACACATTTCTGGAAAGCTAAATACGTCTGTTAGCTCTGTAAATGTATATATGGCAGCAAACGAATATATGAATACACAATTATCTACTTATCCATCCACACAAAGTTCACAACGTTTCATAGCCTTGGCGGAGCTCGCAATGCGCCATCTTTGTTTAAGAGAATCTTTCTTTGGTCCCGTGTCACGGAGCTGTCAGCATGGCAAGACTCTTCCTAAATGTCCCGGTGAAGTAGACCTATGATCACATAGACTTTAGCTTTTAAGGGCTCTGTTCTGATATAACTCCATAAAACTAAAGAAATGTTTGTTGACTGCAACGACGGAGGTAATGATCTCCACTCGTGTTTCTAGGGGCTGCAACTCTTCAGAATTAAGTCATAAACAGCAATTAAAGTGTCAGCTCTGCTGCAACGCTCTCGGGAACCAGAGCTTGGCGGCCGCCTGCTGCAGCTCTCAGTCGTCGGCGGCGGCTGCCAGTTCACTCATCAGCGTTTTGAAGAAGTTTCAGTTTATGGAAATAAGTGAAGTAACATCAAGCCAAGCATCTGCGATGGTTGTAAATACGTTTGAAATGAAATATATATCCTGTTTGGGAATCCAAGCAAGCATAAACCATTCCTCTTGGTCTGTCTATGCATGATATGATGCTGATAGTTGTTACATGTCTAAATGAGAAACGCACATTGTGTGAGTAATTCGACACACATCTGTATTAAAGAAGAAGAAGAAAAAAACTGGCTCACAACAATTGATCCACATGTGCTCTGCTGCTGAAAAAAGGACTCATGCAGAGAAAAGCGCTACAAGATTGTGTTGTTTTAGAGCAGATTTGAAATGTGGGCCGACCCAGCGTACAGTTAACGTGCTGATTTAAAGCATCACAAAAGGAAATAAATCACACAAATAATCTCAGTGTTTCAACGATGAACAGGTGCTTATGGAAAGTGGACAAAGGCTCAAACACACTGAGCCCTGTGGGCTTGAAAGGTGCCTGTAGAGGCGGGAGGTTGCCTCCTTTAAACACAACAGCGCGTCGATTACGATAAACTAGAGTTGACACCGGCGTGAAGCATAATCCGCTCTTATGTTTGCCAAAATATGGGTGAACACACTGCCTCTGTTTGTTTGCCATTCAGATCAAGCGCCATTTTACAAATGCTTTATCTTGGTTGAGACTTTCGGGCTTTTAAGTTTGATTTAGCTAAGTTAAGACGGGCTCGATCGGGATAAAGCTGAACCGCGACGAACGGAGGATTTGCAACACGATCAGTGAAATTGCAATTTTTTGTCATTTGTCATTGATTAGCGAGTATCGATGGAAAAACAAGATGTTTCTACATTTATTCATGACGAACTGTGGGAGTGGAAAAGAGGCTTGTGCACAGCAGATGATTTGAAGAGGAATGTCATCACATTCCAAGCAAAATCACCGAAATGCATGACCCATGGTAACCTGCTATCTACACCCTCTAATAGCAGAGAGAACATCGGGCTGAGGGGGAGGGTTGAATAGTTGAATATGTCCGTTTAGTCTGCCTGACTCTTTGATCAATCGTCTGACTCTTTGATCCATTATCTGACTCTTTGATCCATCGTCTGACTCTTTGATCCATTATCTGACTCTTTGATCCATCGTCTGACTCTTTGATCCATTATCTGACTCTTTGATCCATCGTCTGACTCTTTGATCCATTGTCTTTTGTCTATTGAGGTTTAAGCAAGTTAGGGTTTTTGGCCCCAACCTCGGCTCAGAGGTATCAATAGCCTAACTGGTCTGTGTATTGATAAATGCGTGGCTCTGTCCATGGTGCTGAAGTAGCCGAGTGTTTTTTTAATAGTGACCTTTTTCTCTGACCACAAGAGTCTTTTCCTGGTTCGTCGCCCATGTTAACCTTTTTTTTTTACAAATGGCCTTTTGCAAGTGCACCCAGCTTCATAACGAGTGAGATTTATATATATATATATAAAAAGAAAAGATCCAGGTGTACAGGCAGCTTTATAAAGCTGAGGAAAACAATATGTACAGTATGCATATTTCTGTCTTTGTGCCAGAGGTTTCATTAGTTTTATGGCATCGGGCCCCAGATTAACTGCACCAACAATGGAGACAAATGGCAACACAAAGATGCTCATTATCGCTGGATTGTCTTTTTGGCCACCGGATGATGAATGTGTTCCTGTAGCGGCAGCATCCCTCTGCTCAGAGACGGGAATCTATCCATTGAGCCTTCATTCTCAGAATGGCTGCTGCTTGACCCTCGTCTGTCAGACAGTAAGCAGACAGACGTGGACGCTTATTCAACCCTAACAGACATATTGCCAAGACAATGGGTGCCATGCCATTGTTCTGACAGCCCCATTATCCCTCAACCCCATGGACCGAAAGCCCATTTGTCCGACAGACGGTTATCCCGAAAACAACATGCCGTCATGGAAAACCTGATTTGGTTATTTTCAGGCCTGGAAAAATCCTTAAAAAAATAAAATTCCAAAAGTTCTGTAAAAGTCATGTACATGTGTTATATTCATGTGTTCATGTGGTTCATTTACGCTGAGTTTGAAATAATGAATATGCTTTTAAAAGAAAGACTCAAAATATAAGCAGGCATACGCTGAGTATATCTATAAATGTTTATTCTTTTAATCAAACTATTGTCTCTCATTCATTTGTGTCCTTTAAGGAATACTGTATGCTTTGGAATCCTCATTGTTAGTTTAAATACTACATTTTATCACTTTTTCATGGACACACCCAGATTTCACTAAATGTTTGGTCATGGGAATTTGGTTTAAAGTCCTGGAAAAGTCCTGGAAAAGTCCTGGAAAAGTCCTTTAAAAAACTAAAATCCCCAAAGTTTAGTAAAAGTCATGTAAATGTGTTATATTCATGTGTTCATGTGGTTCATTTACGCTGAGTTTGAAATAATGAATATGCTTTTAAAAGAAAGACTCAAAATATAAGCAGGCATACGCTGAGTATATCTATAAATGTTTATTCTTTTAATCAAACTATTGTCTCTCATTCATTTGTGTCCTTTAAGGAATACTGTATGCTTTGGAATCCTCATTGTTAGTTTAAATACTACATTTTATCACTTTTTCATGGACACACCCAGATTTCACTAAATGTTTGGTCATGGGAATTCGGTTTAAAGTCCTGGAAAAGTCCTGGACTCATTGGTCATCATGTGTATGAACCCTGCCATGGGAGTAAATTGAATGCTGCTGTTTCTGCAGGTGTGAGGCTTTATGTGCTCGTTTGGCCACTTTTCCAGGATGTTATACTGCCGTGTCCATTGGGATCGTTAATTATTGGTTTTCCGACTTTAATCACCACCGTACCTGTACGTGTGGGTGTACACACTAATGCTGCCTATGCATCCTTTGATTCAGTTCACATCGTGTTACATAATCAATGAGAACATTTAAGGTAATAGTTCATAATTTCTGGCTCACTTGATTTTTTTTTCTCACCCGCAGTCAGATTTCTGCCGACTCCACGGAAAACATCCAGCAGATATGGAGCAGCGTCAGGATTCCTGTGGATCTGCGGTTGAATCATCTGATTAACGTGAGTCGGATATTCGCTCTCCTCTTCGCGCCGGTCCTCGCCGGCTCGACGCTCCCGTTGTCGGCCGTTTGGCTCTGCGGTCGGATTTATCGCAGCTTCGTTGCTGGAAGCGGCTTCCTGCTGCTCCTGGAGATGGGATTGATGAGCGGACCGTTAAACCAAAACGACGAGGCGAAGCACTCCGTAAAGCTGAGGGGGAAACCGTAAAATTGGGTAATAATTCTCCGGGGATCGGAAACAAACATCATCATTTGATCCGCTGTTGATATAAAAATGATTGATTAGTGCTTTAAAAAGATAACCCCACTGCATCAACACTGCCATATAAGCTAATGGGGACAGTAAAATGTTACGGCCGCTGCTCTCTAGTGTCCCTAGTGGGGGTCAGAGGTCGCTCCAGCACACGGATCCTCACTCGGACTACAGAGCAGAGGTCACCTGCAGATCTCCTGTTTTACGATGCAAGAAGCCATCGGTGGAGAGGTCAGAGGTCGAGCCGGGATGACGCTCCTGTGCGGCTCGGCCCGAGAACGCCGAGGATTCTGGGAACTGCGGATGTTTTCTCCGTCAGTTATCTCTCTCGGTCAGTGAGGAAGCTTTAAAAGACGAGAGGCAGATTCTCTTTTTGACGTCAGGAGGATAAATCAGCTGTCAGTAGGTTTTATGTCCGTCTACCATCTGACATCTGGGGCTGCTTCACACTGCAAAACTTTTTATCTGTTTATGGTTCCACAAGTCGACATATGGTCCCTCAAGTGGACGTAAATTATTCTAATCAGCAAAGTATTTGGAAGACTTCACTTCGCTAATTAGAAAAAGAGAAAGAAAATTAAAATAAATCATACATTTTGGAAAAAGTCCTCCGTTATAAGGAAACCTGCTGAGATAATCAGACTACAAAGTGAGTTTGGATCTCACGAAAGCAGGAAAATTAAAAATAGACGTCCCGCTTTCTCAATTGTTTGTTTTTAATTTTGAGATTTATATCAAACCCCCGTATGGTGGAGGAGGAGGAGGAGGAGGGGGGGCGACTGAAGGCCACATGAGGAGTTTAATATGAAATGGGGATAATTCACCGGAGAGGAAACGAAAGCCCACAAAGGCCCTCTGCTTCATCATAAACACCAAGAGAAGAAAAACTAAAAAGTCTTCCGTCTCACGGGTGAATTCATAAAATCGGAGCACACGATTACTCGCCATCGATCCGTGACCTGGAAACAGAAATACAAATACTTTTTTTTCCCTCAGTTTTCCTGGTTTCTCAGAGATTCCGTCTATCCATAAGATGATTTTTCATACGCTCCACATGTGGGGTCGTGTGTCGACAGCATTGTGTACGCTCAAACCATTACAAACATCTTGATTTCTTTTTTTTTTAGAAACACTGCAAAACGTTTAATCATCTGAGCTCTAAAGTCAATAATTTGGTCAGTAAGTGAACTAACGAGCCCTCGAGGTCCTCGAGGGACCTGCAGGACTAACAGGGACCAGCAATCAGGATCTCCGGGGCTGATTCCAATTAGTGATCCAGTCGGGCTGTAATTGACCTTTGAACCTTCCATTTGTTGCCGAGCCAGACCGTGTGTGTGTGTGTGTGTGTGTGTGTGTGTGCGTGTGTGTGTGTGTTCCTGGTTTAGGCTACCTTCTGGCACACATTTCAGACTAAAGACCAGTTAATTGTGGACGGCTTGTGCAATTGGCGTGTGTGTGTGTGTGTGTGTGTGTGTGTGGCTTTAGATACACAGCTAGATAGTAAACATTACACACAGCAGATCTGTCTTTCCAGCAAAGAGTTTACTGATGAGCAGATTTGAAAGTGTCTCGTGGCGGCCGGTAAAAATAAATTTAAACTGAGAAACATTTTGATTTTTATTCTTATTTTTCTTCAGCGATTTTAATGACCTCAAACGTTTCATTTAGCGCCATCTTCAGGTCCAAATCTTTTTTTTTTTGGCTTAATGTTGGCATCCCATCTTCCTCAGCACTGCTTTGCGTTGGATGTTAATTAACAACTGTTATCATAGCGACACGCTAGCAGGGTTCATACGGTCATGGAAAACCTGGAAAAGTCATGGAATTTTAAAATGGTTATTTCCTGACCTGGAAAAGTCCTTGAAAAAAATCAAATCCCCAAAGTTTAGTAAAAGTCATGTAAATGTGTTATATTCATGTGTTCATGTGGTTCATTTACGCTGAGTTTGAAATAATGAATATGCTTTTAAAAGAAAGACTCAAAATATAAGCAGGCATACGCTGAGTATATCTATAAATGTTTATTCTTTTAATCAAACTATTGTCTCTCATTCATTTGTGTCCTTTAAGGAATACTGTATGCTTTGGAATCCTCATTGTTAGTTTAAATACTACATTTTATCACTTTTTCATGGACACACCCAGATTTCACTAATGTTTGGTCATGGGGATTTGGTTTAAAGTCCTGGAAAAGTCCTGGAAAAGTCCCGAAAATTTGGTTTAAAGTCTTGGAAAAGGCTTGGAAAAGTCATGGAAATTTGGTTTAAAGTCATGGAAAAGTCTTGGAAAAGTCCCGGAAATTTGGTTTAAAGTCATGGAAATTTGACTTAAAGTCCTTGAAAAGTCCTTGAATTTTGGTTTAAAGTCCTGGAAAAGTCTTGGAAAAGTCCTGGAAAAGTCCTGGACCTGGTCAACATGTGTATGAACGCTGCTCTAAGCTAAGACGGTAACGATGGCAAACATCAGCGTTTGGAGCGTTGTTGTTGATCGTTTGTTGCCATGGTTGTGTTTAGGTCTCCAGCCGTGTGGAAGTCGTCTCCGTCCCGACTCCTTCTCTTCGGTCATGTTTTTCCTGGTGTGATCACTGAGGTCGCAACACCTGCTTAGAGTTAAGACTTGTGTTGGGACCTGGCTTGTGTTGCCTGTCCAGAGCGGCATCCTGGGAAATGTAGGAAACCCCCAAACAGAACTAGAAACTCTAGAAAAAGGCAAAAACACCCGAAGATCACGGACCGATCGGACAGGTGAGGGAGGAGTTCCTCTCACCTCGGCCTCCGACAGAGAACGACAGGAACAAACCTCCTCTGGACGGACCGGTGTGATCTCTCCATCTTCTGCATCTTTTTGACCTTTTCCATCCCCCAACCCCTCTGCTGGCCCCGCCTCCAGTGCAAACCTCCCATTATGTCTTCATCATCAACAGCAGGGCAAGGTACTGCTACTTAAGGAGAGAGGGGACGAAGAGACGGAGGAGAGGGGGATGAACAGAGCAAACCTTAGAGAGAGAGAGAACGAAAACAGGCGGCGAGAAGAGAAAGAGAAGACAAAGCACTCCAAATTAGAGGTGAAGTGTGGGGGAAAAGGAGGGAGGACAGAAGAAAGGGAGAGTGGTGACTTGTGGACCAAAGAGGCAGATAAATAAAAGCCTGGAAGAAAAAAAGGAGGGTGGGCGGTCGAGAGAGAAAGAGAGAGAAACAGAGAGAGAGAGCACTATAGAAACAAGAGAAAGCGACAAACTGAGAGCCGACAGACCGGACAGCTGATCCCGGGAAGCCCAGGTAAGGAGATCGGATGTTTCCATCTTTCCTTCATGTTAAAGCTGAGGGAGCGGAGGCTCGAGGCTCGTTTTGGGAATTTCAAAACCTTTTTTCCTTTTATTATTATTATTATGGTCGTCGAGCCTTAATGTCCGATGTCAGAGAAAGAGAGAAAAAAGAGAAAGAAAGTAGAACTCATCTTCTGTGAGCCTCAGCAGAGCGTTCCCATGAGCATTCCCAGAGCATTCCCAGAGCGTTCCCACCGCTACGGCCTGGAAGTGGAACAAATGAAACTGGACTCTGCAGGATGAAGGAACTCTGTCGGGTTTCATCTTCAGAGCTTCCATAGAGCCGACCTTCCAGGTTTTTATGCCACTGAGGAAAAAAGAAAAGCCGGAACGAGGTCGGTCCGGTTGTAAATTCTTCCTGAGAACCGTAACCGTCGACACAAACTCGTGCAGTAAATCCCGAGTCGAGGTAAATCCCGTTTCTGCACGTCTTCACGTTTACGACGACGTGCAGAAAAGTCGGAATCGGAGCGCCGACGCCGTCAGGGCTCCATCTATCGACGACACGATATCGGAAAGCTGAGGACGCCGCCGGCTTCTCCCGACGGAAAAGATCAAAGTTACACTCGTTAAAAGTCAATTTTTAAAAAGAAGAAGTGTTGAGATCATAAATAAGCTGCAGGAACGGGCTGAACGGGAAAACTTGGGATTAATTTCTGCACTTTATATGAAACCTGTGTAACATTCATAGCACAATTTCTTATATTATATTCAGACTTTAATATTGTGTTAAAAGTGTTTTAATATTTTTAAATCATACAGGTTGTTTATGTGAGCCAATGAAAAGTTGTGTTTTATTTGAACATTTACACTTAAATAAATAAATCTCATCATATGAGTTTCATAATCCCCAAAAATATTTTTTTTAATGATAAGCTTGTGCAAACTATTTATTTTTATTTGTAAAAGGTGAATGTCAAATATATAAATTTAAAAATGTTTTAATGCATTGAAGGGAATTCTGAACTGAAAAGACTTTCTGCCATTAAAAAGTGACAAAAAATAAATTAAGTCAAATCGATAAATATGCATTAACATCAACAGCCCATAACCTGATTTCTGCATTATTATTCTGGTTTATGGATTAATAAAGAAAAAGAAACAACACCGGCTAATATTTCAAAAGCATGAGTAATATGAGTAATATGAGTAATGTGAGTAATATGAGTAATATGAGTAATATGCCCCTTCAGATAGTTAAAATCCATTACTAACTAAATACTATTTAAATTGTGCCGTGCTATGCATAATTAATAACCTAACATTTGCTGTGCATTGTTCTTAGAACTCGTCTTTACTACAGAATAATATTTTAACAGTTAAAAGATTCAGCTGCGACACATTATAACTATAAATATATAATTCAATTCTAATCCAAAATAATGAACTATAATAGGGATATATTACGGATGAGGCTCCATTTAACGTTAAACGTATATATTTAATGGCGGCGTGCTGCAGCAACATGTTAGCGCTCCTCAAGAATCAAGAGGAATGCTGGGAAAAAAAAGAGCATAATTTCAATCAGGACTTGATGGTTGATTAAAACTCGTCTCCTGAAACTCGACCTTCGCTTTTGACCCGACGGCTTCCCGCTCAGTTATTAGAACGAAGAGGATCAGAAGACGAGCTCCCTCTGACCCCGGCAACCAGGTCCAGATGTAGAACGTAGTGCCGGTGTGTGTACGGTAACACACACACACACACACACACACACACACACACACACACACACACACACACACTTTGCATCCTCTAACTTATCCTCCGGGGGAAGGGAACATCCTGCAGGAGCCTGTTTTCTGTCTGCAATATTATTATGGTAGCATATTTAAGAAAGTATATTACACTTATTATGTGTGTGTGTGTTTTTCCCTCTCTTTTTGTCTTTTCTTTTCTCCTGCTGGATTTGATGACGCGTCCTCTCTATTAACCGAAAGCAAATAGAGCACAAATAATGAATAAATGCAATCATGTTTTGTTTGGATCGTTTCCTCGTGTCCGTATGTTTCTACGTGATCCGGAGGAACCGGATTAATCCGGCTAATCGGGTTAAAGGCAACAAATTGCCGGCATGTGTTTTCCTGCTTACTGTGAAATCGGTGTATGCAGGCGGCAGGTTTTGTAATAATTTGGGAATCATGCCTTATTTATTTTTGGGTTTTAGTACACCCTGACTGTGTGTGTGTGTGTGTGTGTGTGTGTGTGTGTGTGTCTGAATTGAATTTGTCTTTTTTTTTAAAGGATATCTGGTGTAACTGTTGGTCTCTGCATTTAAATAACTTTCATACAGGGTTCACTATTGTTACAGAGATATTGTTCCCTCTTCTGAACATTTTCATGCACACACACACACACACACACACACACACACACACACACACACACACACACATGCACACATGCAAACACACATGCACACACACATGTACACACCCATACACGCACACACACATGTACACAAGCACACACACTTGCACACACACACATATGCACACACACACACATGCACACACACATGTACACACACACATGTACACACACACATACACACACACACACACACACATGCACACATGCAAACACACATGCACACACACATGTACACATCCATACACGCACACACACATGTACACAAGCACACACACTTGCACACACACACATATGCACACACACACACATGCACACACACATGTACACACACACATGCACACACACATGTACACACACATGCACACACACATGCACACACACACATGTACACACACACATGCACACACACATGTACACACACATGCACACACACATGCACACACACACACATACACACACACGTCAAAGGCTGATCAGGAACCAGCAGGTTGCCGCATACGTGGCCCGTGGTTTTTTCTGGTGAGTTGTGCGTTTGCAGCGCTCATTGTTGAAGATTCCTTCTATTTGAGTGATAAACAAAAAGAAACAAATGTTTAAAACAATTATAGAGAACTTTATGAAAGAAGGAGACCGAGTAGAGACTTATCGTTGTTTTCAGTCTTTTCATGCGATTTGATTCATTAAAGTAAAACAGCAGCAACACATCTGTCACTCAGGCCTGAAGACTTTTCTTCTTCTCTTCCTCCTTTTCTTCTGTCACTCCAGACACAAGACAAAATGTCTTATTCAGTTTTTTTATTAAAAAAACAAACGCTCGTTTTCAAACCCAGACATGACA
This sequence comes from Cottus gobio, assembly GCA_023566465.1. Taxonomy (NCBI): domain Eukaryota; kingdom Metazoa; phylum Chordata; class Actinopteri; order Perciformes; family Cottidae; genus Cottus; species Cottus gobio. Next base: position 25,575,328 of record CM042222.1, read on the forward strand.
AACGAAATGATCAGAAGTTTGTTTCTTGACTTTGAATCAAACATGAATTCAGAACCGACAGCTGCCAATCACGTGACCGCAACCACGGCAACAGTTGAGCCTAATAAGCTGCACGACGACCTAATGCACAAACATATCTAATCCATGATTCATAAAGTGTGTGTGTGTGTGTGTGTGCACCGAACAGGCCGTCATTACTTTGTCTTGGAGGTCGGCGTCGTGTTGAAAACGTAACGTTTGCAGCTGCCAGTAATCTGATGATTGAAGAGACGTGAACTGATGAACGTTCACTTATCCACGACTGCAAATGCCAGGGAACATGAATATTGGAAATATTGATTAGAAAGTGAAGAACGTATTATTGTTATCACCACATAAATACACACAAGTGAGTACTATGTGGTGTTATTGGATTAAGTCAAATACTTTCTTAATTTCTAGCGTATTTACTTAAAAAATATACTTTTTTAAATATTTTAAAATTACATTATTTCTAACACTTTTTTTTACTTCCCTCCATCGTGGGAAGCCAGAAGGAAAACTCCCTTTTTCCCCCAAAATATTTTGCTGATTAGAGTAATTTATGTGTACCTGTGGCCCAGATGAAAGGCCAGATGTCCGGTGATAACGTGACGCAGACGGAGAACCGCCGGCTGATTTATCCTCCAGGAGTCTGTAAAGCCGCTCGGGAGAAACCCGATGGAGGGCAGCGCTCGAACCGCCGGGTCTGATCCGCTCTGGTCGGACCCGGAGAAAGAGAAGAAAGAAAGAAAGAAAAGAAAGAAAGAAAAGAAAGAAAGAAAGAGACGATCGCATCATGCATTGCAGCATTTTATTTATTTATTGATTATGTTCACAGTGTTTATTCAATGAGTAGAAGAAGAAAAACTGAATCTGTCTTTAAAAAAAAAAAGCAGATTGAATTACACAATGATAATAAATAATATATATAATAATAATATTATATAATAATATAGATTTAGATAATAAATACACCCTGAATTACAAATGGGTGGGAGTTGAGTTACTGAGAGTTTTTTTTTATAAGAGGGGAAACAATGTGAACATAATTTATAAAATTTCCAAATAATATTTATCAAACAACAATAATTATATAAAACAATAATCAGAGCATTTAAAACTTTTTTAACTTTGGAGTTCTGGCCTAAATTTTTAAATACACTTATTCGCACTATTTCACAAAACTTCGACGACTTCGACTTCAACATTTGTCGACTTTATTATAACGATCATAATGCCGAGAAATTCAAACTCTTTCACCGTTTCTCAGTTTTCTGGTTGTAAATCTTCGGAGGCCTCAGAGAGAGGGTGAGAGAGAGAGAGGGAGAGAGAGCGAGGGAGAGAGAGAAAAGGAGAGAGAGAGAGGGAGAGAGAGAGAGAGCGAGAGAGAGGGAGAGAGAGAAAAGGAGAGAGAGAGAGGGAGAGAGAGAGAGAGCGAGAGAGAGGGAGAGAGAGAAAAGGAGAGAGCACCGGTCTGCACCTCCTTTGTGCTTTCATGTTTTACTGGTTTTATTTTACAACACATTTACTGTTTGATTGAGTCTCACCGTTCTCATCCATTTGTTTCCAGCAGCAGTAAACAGAAAACAACAACATCTGGATCGACAGCAGAATATTTTATTTATACATAAAAAAATGTATGAAGCTAAAACAGACATTTTTAACATTTTATATTTCTCGGGAACTCTTGATTTCTGAAGCGTTCGTCGCTGGAATCCGTTCCAACGTCGTAAATCAGACGAGCACGAAACAAACTTTTTCAAACTTCTTTCCAGACTCCGGGCCGAGCGTTCGATGCTGAACGTCCAGCTTTCTTTTCTTTTCTTTGGGTGGAATATCTCTCTGTAGTCACACACTCTCTGCCCTGATAGGCCGAGGCGGCGTAAGAAGGAGGAGCCTCCACACGGGGCGGCCTGCAGGCAGGTGAGCCGTGGAGCAGAAACTTGAATTATTTAGTTCTGCAAGTAAGAAAAACCACAAAGAAACGAAACCACAACTGGAAAACTGATTCCAAAAGTTGTATTGTTTTTTTTAACTTTATATTTTTCAGTTTTGTTGTTTTTGGGTGTCTTTTGACATCAATGAGTGATTTGTTTATTCATTTTATGTTTATTTTATTTATGTATTTATATATACGTGTGTTTATACATACATGAATATATACATATATATATATAGTTTTAAATACATATATATATATATATATATTTATTTTACTTTCATTTAAATATGTATACATGTGTGAGTAAAGAAAAATATAACGATAAACAAACGTAAAAAGTGGGGCGGGACAAAATAACGGACACGCCCTTCCATCCCAAAAATAACTATATGGATTTGGCTTTGATCTAAAATGAATCATAAAACTGGTAAATACCAGTTTTAATTGTTTTGGTCTCGATAGATTCTGTTTCTGATTACAAATGTAAATCTTTACTCTGCTTTGTATAACGAGACGCTGATTTCAAACTTGTGGGGTGAAATATTGCATTGTTTAAAGCAGAAAAAAGCTAAAAACGTGAATAATAAGATTACTGTGTGTGCAAGTGGAGCAGCAGCAAGTTAAACATGAACTGTGTTTATTTGCACAAGTTTCCTCGGCATGTTCTTCCAGAAAATACGTGTGTGTGTGTGTGTGTGTGTGTGTGTGTGTGTGTGTGTGTGTGTGTGTGTGTGTGTCAGTCAAAGTACACAGGAGGATTCTTGGATAACTTTCCACCCAAATGTAAATCAGATGTTTTGTTAAAGTTTTGCACCAAAAAAAAACAGTCAGTCAAAAAAATTATAATAGAAAAAACTTAATTACTTGCATATTTACCTTCTTATAAATTATATTCTGCAACTTATATGCATGTTTAAATGTAAAAAACTGAATCCTATTATTAGTGTGTCACTATTATACAATTGCTGCACCATGAAAACTTCCATTTTGAAGTATTTTGAGACGTATTTGTTCAAACCCTTCGGGGGGAGAGGGGGTCCCGGCTCAGAGGCCCCGGGGAGGGTTCCATTCTTCTTTTCGTTTGGCGAGTTCCTCCTCTTCATCGCAAACGAGGGCTGCAGAACCGAGGGTGTCGCCGATCCCTCATGGTCGTTAGTGATTTGTTCTCTTGGCTCGATACATAAATGGTGTCGGCGCTTGGTCGAGGTCCGTGCTCGCCCACTTTCTCCCCTGTGATCTAATAAAAGCCTCTAATCTAATCACAGAATGCACCCGTTAAAGCAGCCGAAATCCCTTTTTTCCTTTTAAATTGACAGCCTCATAATCAGGGATAATGGTTCCCAGTTTACAACGTTCAGAAGATTTACGGTGTGAAGAGCGCGACGGCATCTCCACGAAATAAAGCAGATTAAAAAAGCATGTTCTTAAAGTTAAACATGCTTTTTTAATCTCTTTCATTTTGTATAATTACCAAAATGTCTTTTTGTGGGTTTGGTGTCTAAATAAGTTTTATGTGCAGTTTCACAGGACTTTAATTTGCACACACACACACACACACACACACACACACACACACACACACACACACACACACACACACACACACACACACACACACACACACACACACACACACACACACACACCCCTAGTTTCCTGTCTGTGTTGATAAGTTAATAGATAACATAAAGCATTCAGTCTTTTAGCTTCTTTGTAATTGCTGTGTACAATATTTATTGTGCCATTGAAGTATTCAGAAATACGTTTAGTTTTAGTGTAGTTTTTATTATTGCTGTAAAATTTTAGAATTTTGTTGTATTTTTTCCAAACAAAGTAAAAACAAAAATTTTCTTTCATGAATAATGAGTCGTAATTAATCTTAATGTTTGAATTTTCACATGTACAATTATTTCGCAATCAAACAAATAATTAATTTTCCAGATTACAATTTCACAATTTTATAATTTTTTAGCTTCGGACATGGACGTCCAGATTGATTATGATCATGCCATCAAAAATAATTATACTTAACTTCCTGTAATTATTAAAGGCAACACAGAGTCACCTGTAGAACGAGTTAAACCACCTTAAAGAGAGGACGAGTTCCACCTTAATAAACTCCCTATTGTTAAATGTTAAATGTATGCACCTTCCGCCAGGACAAATTCCTAGAATGTGAAAACAAACATGGCAATAAATGATTATGATTATGATTACACTTTTGCATCCTAATAAGATGCTTTACAGGAGCTCTCCCTTCAGCACCACGTAACAGCTCTGACATCATCAATCATATTGTCTTTGCGAGAAACACAATATTTGTTTTTTCCCTGAACTTGCCCTCCATCAATGTGTTAGGCAAAAGACTTCAGTATCGACACATTGAAGATACATATATACTAAAACAATAGCTCATGTTTAATCATGTTTATTTGCTATTAATCCCCTCGAAAAAGCAAACGGAACTCCAACATGGATGTTTTTAAACTTTTTATTGTGCCTATTCAACATTAACATGACAAAATTATTCAATTAAATTAACATTTTCTTATGTCGTTCAATGTCACTATTCGATCATGTGACTATATAGCATCTGTCGAGTCGGACAAGCTGAGAACCATTAATTATGTTTCTATTCCAACTGATTGTACCTCGAAATGTGTTTCTAACTGTGTACTTCTACAGAGGAAAACATTACTACATGTTACTGGTTACTCACAAAATATAACTATTACAATATGGTGCATTATCATTCATTAAACTGTCCGACATCACGGACATTAAGCAAAGTGCTGACGTCTCCGTTCCACGTTTCACTGAAAGTTCCAATTTTCTTGCTTAACTTTTAAAGTACAGCATTAATAAATTGGAGGCTAACTACTTAATACTGTCCAGTTAAAGAAAGGGGTGCAAAGTGATGCAAGATGGTGTTTGTCTGGGGCCCCTAATCAATAAATCTGCCCCTTTAAAAAAGAAAAGAGAACTCCCTAATTGCTGTCACTCGCGGTCGGAAACATCTGTGAAATAAAAATTAGCAAAAGGTCGTATCAGTCACTTGCTTTGACGTGATCAAATAAAGTGTTTTTGTTAGCTAGCGCTAACGTTATTAGTGCTGTGAGTTACTGTAAAGCCCCGTCCGGCAGCTTGTATATTCAAACAATAACGACATTTCTAAATTGCAACAAATTCGATAAAAGCAGCCCCTCCCTTTGTTCCTCTTCTAGTTTTACGCAACGCTATGTGGAGTCCGTAATTTAAAGCAACTGGACTCCTTCAGTCCGGTCTCGTGCTCATTTGCTCCGATCGGTTGCAAATTGAGGAATCCTCTTTGAAGCCGAGGTATCCGGTGACAGGAGAAGACGACGCGACCACAAAGAGCTGCGCCCACAAATCCCGTATTTATACGGAGAGCTGGAATACCGCGTCGGAGCCCGCCCACATGCCATCAATCTGTCACATTAAATTCATCATCTCCGTCTACATCTTGTCGTCACTGAGTTTTGGTCACATGTTCGAGGACGATTCGATCAATTTGGAAGCGATCGATGAAAATGTCTGTTGGACAAAGTTACGGGTTCCACTTCAAAGGGTTCCCGTGTTATGAAGCTACGTGCTGAATTTATTATTATTATATATGTTGGGAACGTTTTTCCGCTCCATTGATATCGTTGCGTCACATAGTTGTGCGCTCGTGGTTTAGACTTTTTATTACCTTTTTAAATCACTAAGCTATGTGCAGTTATTTCATCATAAGTCCGAAAGCGCATCGATAAATAACGTTGTTTCAACATGTAGTTAGGGCCCGACGTCGTACTGAAATATAGTCGTATAAACGCTGTTGAAATCTGAAAATGATGCGGTATAAGGTTTCTACTGAAGTACTGTAACGCCGTGCGGTTTCTCTGCGTCCCTGAACTGTTTTACAGTCTGCGTCTCGTATCTGGACAGCAGAGGACCCGGACCATACATTTCATATTTCGGCCCTCACATCTGCACATGTTTTTGTTGCTTGTTAACTTCCCCTGTCATTGTTTCACCTCTCTAAATCATCCCGCTTTGAAAAGGATCAATGCACTAAAGTGTGGTTTCCAAGACCTCATGAAAAACAGCCACTCTGATCCCGTGTTGACGCTGTAAAGTCGAACCAGACGGCCGGGCAGGAGATGCATGAAGGTGGTTCGAGGTGCTGTTTAACATATGCAATGTGTTCGGCATTCTTGCTGGATGCTTTCAAAGCGGCTGCTTAATGCGTAGAAATCGGCTTCAAAAAGGAATTCTATCTTTTTGAATACCAAACATTTAAACCCAGGTGGGCGCAGAGAGTTTTGTTGTTTCCTGCGTTCTTGAAGAAGAGGGGCGGAGCTCCGTCATGTCTGTGAACAATCCCAAAGCTGTCGGACTTTGATGTTTCTTCTTCTTTTGTTGGCGACGTGTCCGACTTTTTTGTAGCTTCCTGTTGGCTCGCGGTCGCAGGGCGACGCCCAGAAACGACCCGAACAAAGTGAATTACTGCGGGGTCTCCACGGGTAAAGACACGAGTGGGTAATTTGTCATAACTGATGATTGAAAGAGATTATCTTTCCATCTTTGGCTATTTGGAGTCTATAAATTGTTTGGATCAGGTCCAGGGGTGAAATTAGGTTGAATAAAACATTGCTTCATATTATGCATTATTCATTTAACAGATTCAATCTTCTGAACGTTGTAAACTGGGAACCATTATCCCTGATTATGGGCTGTCAATTCAAACGGGCCAAAGGGATTTCAGCTGCTTTAACGGGTGCATTCTGTGATTAGATTTAACAGATAAAACCCATAACATGTTCGCGTGGGTCCTGAATGTAAGACACACTATCCGTGTCACTTTGAAGGAGACAGACAGATTTTCCTTGAGTTGTTTTTTTCTTCTTCGTTTTACACAATTAGCAAGTCATCATTTCCTAAAATTAGAAAAAAAACCTACGTCAATAAAAATATTTTGGAGAAGAAATAAAATGCATTGTTATAATTCTAATTTTTCATAATTGAATTTTCCTTCTTTCAGAGCAACTCAATACGCAAATCTGACTTATTGTCAATTTAACAAAGTGTGTTCGTGTTTGGGTTTGGCAGACCAACACCAGAAGGTGTAATTATATAACACCCTCTGGTGTTATCATTTAATTATATATATAATGGAGAAATAGTTTTCACAAAAACCTGCAAAGAGCAAATCAGAAGAGAAATTATAAATTGTCAAATTTATGGCAGAATGGTGAATTTCCGAGCTAATCTTCCTTTTGATTAAAGAGCTGCTAAAAACAAGCATGTACTTATTACTGCAACTGAAGGAGCGCTCATGTTTGAAAGCAGCGATTGCAACACCTAACCCTTAAATTACTTCAGGACTTAATTCCCTTTACGGAGGTGTTTATATTTCTTTGCCCTCGTAACAGAAGCCTAATGAAACAACAGGCCGGGAACCAAAGGGAATGAAACGCCGGCTCAACAACAACCGGCCGTGAGGAAAGGAGTAAACAAGAGACGAGATTTAACAACTGAACGCTAAATAAAGTTAAGCGCTAACGATAAAAGTCGGCATTAAAAAAGCTGCTGAGAGACAAAGCGAGCGGTCGGAGCATCTGGCGTTCTCTTCCGGCGCTGCCGTTCTCCTGCGGTTAGCTGCAGCTCTGTGGCCAATTAAATTTGTACTGTTCTAGTACTCACTGACGCTATAACGTTAGCTTGTTAGCACTGTGTGTTTTGAGACTAAAGGCGACATGATGCCCTGAAGCTCCGCCCCCACCGCTATCCAGAGAGCTGTGTGTTTGTGGATTCAAAGTTCATTCATAGTGAATGTGTTGCGCATCCAAATTGCGCCATTGGTTCCCCAACAAGTGTGAAATACATCGGATGAACGGTTCTGGAGACATGCGGAGGACGGACAGGATCTGTTTGCCAAAAGGCATCTCACGTTTTGAGGGTCATGAGGCGCCGAACCTACACAGGCCCACAAAGCATTCTGGAGATTTTTAGTTTTCTAATGAAAGCCTTTTCTGCTGGCTTTATGGGCCAGCAGAAAAATCTGAAAATTTACAAAAAGCACACGCCCACTGAGCCAAAGGTTCCGGGTTCCAGAATGTCAGGGTTCCGGAATGTCAGGGTTCCAGAATGTCAGGTTTCAGGGTTCCAGAATGTCAGGTTTCAGGGTTCCAGAATGTCAGGATTCCGGAATGTCAGGGTACCAGAATTTCAGATCAGCTTTCTTCCGTGCCAAACCAACATTCATTCTCAGTCTCTATTGTTTTGACCTTTGTTCCAGAGAAAGATGCATTCCGTCATGGTGCTCGGCTGCTTTGTCTTCGCTGCGACGGAGTACTTCCTGGCCTCCGCCCACATGATCCCCGACGAGAGGCTGTCCACCAATAGGGTCGTTGTATCTAACGCTCTGTCTCAAAGCCTTTACAAAGGCCCGCCTCCCGTCATTATTGTAGGTAAGTTGGAACTCGAGTGTTTTCATAAGTCAGAGTCCAAACTGTTAAAATGTCTTTTCATCGTTTTCATGCTGTACTGGGAGTACTGGTGTTTGTTGGTGACACAATGTAGCCTGCAGGTCAGACAGCTGATAGTTGTGGAATTTAATAAGTGTTTTTTTATTGTTTCCAAACTAGAACTTTCTGCAAAGATAAATAACCCACAGACCACGTTTACATTGATTTGAACAGATACTGAGCTACAAGTGTTGCTCTGCTGTGACGAAGTCTAGAAGCATCTTTATTTTTTATTTTTCTCCAGAGTTGCCAAAATCAGGGAAGAAGAACAAGAAAACAAAGAAACAAAAAAAGGTAATACACAGTGTATTGAAGGCTGTTGTTTATTTATTGCAAAGATCTTTGGATTATACACAATATGAGTGAATCACAGTGTAATAACTTCTCAGCTCATGAGGTCCTCTTGGCTTCTAAATCACATTTTGAAGAAGATTTAAAAAAGCTTAAATAAACTTTTTGAGCAAAGAACATCTTGTCCAACATCCTGAATGAGTCTCTTACTCTCAATCTGTTCCCTCTAAACACATTGAAGTTATTATTATAATTGTTATTATTATCAGATCTTTATCTTAGCTTTCTGGTCCAACAGTATGATGACATTTATTGTTACTGTCTCTCGCCCTCATTCCCTCGCCCCCTCTCTTTTTGTCTCTCTCCCTGCCTCTCTCTCTCGCCCTCATTCCCTCCCTCTCTCTTTCCCTCACTCCACCTCCCTCTCTCTCTCTCCCTGCCTCTCTCTCTCCCTGTCTCCCTCTCTCTCCCTGTGTCTCCCCTCATCTCTCTCTCTCCCTCACTCCCTCTCTCTCCGTGTCTCCCCCATCTCTCTCTCTCCCTCCCCCTCATCTCCCTCTCTCTCTCTCCCTCCGTCTCTCCCTGCCCCTCTCTCTCCTTGTGTCTCCCCCTCATCTCTCTCTCTCTCCCTATCTCTCTCTCTCTCCCTCCCCCTCATCTCCCTCTCTCTCCCTGTGTCTCCACCTCATCCCTCTCTCTATCTCCCCCCTCCCTCTCTCTCCCCCCCCAGAACAAGTTCGGTGTGAAGAAGCGCCCCCCTCCCCCGGCTGACTGCGTTCCCTTGTGGGGAAGCTGTAAATCCCAGAGCAACGTGTGCTGTGACTTCTGTGCGTTCTGCCAGTGTCGGCTCTTCCGGACGGTTTGTTTCTGCCGGATGGGAAACCCTCGCTGCTGATTGGCCCACAGCCACCTCCAGAGGGGAACGCCGTTCCAGGTGAAACGCTTCTGGTCCTTGACTTGTAACTTAGCCTGAAACTCCTTTACGATGCATGAAAGCACTTTATCACAAGGACTGTTCCACAGGGTGAAGGCCAGCTGCTTATACCACTGCGACGCCACTCACAAATATATATTTTTTGTATATTATTTTTGCATCTAGCACGCATTTATTGAATATTTGCTCAAACAATTGTTTTACATTGCTTTATTTTTACACAGAAATACATGAATGCGCAATAACACATATTGTATAAAGCCTTAAAGAATAAAGTCAACGCACTTTGTTTCGTATAACGGTGTTTGTGTTTTATTTAATGTCTCCACCAAAGAGATTCACAATTATGAAATAGATAAGGTGTCAACAAATCCATTAGTCCGTCTCTCAGTATTATGTCACTCAATCTGTCTGTGGGTCTCAGTCTGAGGTCATTGGTTCATAACTGAGTCGAAAAGGCTCTAAAATTAAAATTATAGGAAGGAAATAATGAATTTCTTTGTAACTACTTTTAATGGCCGATTAATACACAGTTGGTGTGCAAGTGAGTAGCTGCAGGCCGGTGAATGTGGGATTGAGTAAAAATAAAAGTTTTTGGACAAAAATGGAGCTTTGTATCATTAAAGATATGCAAATAATACCATGTTCCATGAAAGAAAAGATCCAACTTTATCTTTATTTATTACCTGATTAAACAAGAAGGATTAGCTGGATGATAATCCTGGGAAATGCATTCATATCGAGGGAAAATTAATCAAGACACAGCAAAGTCTGAAGTTTTTCTGGAAGCATTTCCTCTCCATCCTCTGTATTACCTTCTTTAATCAGTACTTTAAATTCTCATCTCATCCCATCATCTGTGTTATGTTACTGAGGGCAATAAATTCAGCTCTGGAGTCGGCTCCTTTGTTGGGAACACCACAAACGTATTTCCTGGGATCTTACGGCTGTGATTTCCAGTAAGCAATTACGTTATAATAAACACATGCATTGTCACATTCCCTTTGGCGACAAAATAATGAGGGATAGTGAAATGTGGGTGAAAACTGAGGCCTTTTAATCATCGCTTACGGTTGAGTGTCTGTTGGGATGGATGGAAAATCATGGAAAACTGGAAAAGTCAACAAATACCAAGTAAGCAACATTGAGCGGCTTTATTAACAATGTCTTCCAGGAGAAAAAACTGAAATGTTATTTTCACTGAACATTACTTGGCTTTAAATTACATAACACTTTATGCAATTCTTTAATAGGCCGAGCACAACATGTGGCCATAGCATATCATTAAATGTTAATTGTTAATGTGTTAATACATTTTTATCAAAGAAGCAATATACGGCAATCAAAGCATTAATATATCAGCAAACGACTATTTGAGATGTGAAGAAGTAGTGGAGTAACTGCCAGAGATGTCACTAAATATTCCCTAGAAGCATGTAGGCTCTTGAATAAATCTATGAATTAAAACAATAATTTGTCCCTTTATTTTTTTGTATTTTATTGGTGTTATTCATTGCCAACAATTAAAAAACTTTCTAGTTTTCATTTTTTTAATGGTTACTTTTTACCAGTTTTTTGTCTTAGTTGTGGAAAAAAAGGTTGCCAACAATTTAACATAAAGACCTGCTTCATGACCTTTCTCATAGCGGAAGGATCGTTCACTCCCAGGATGCCGCACAGGGTTGTCATGATGCTGGTGAAGGTCGGGCTTGGTGTGTAAAGCTACAGTTTGCTGGATGTTATCAGTCAAACGATCAGCGCCAAGGCCGACAAGCTCCACTTCATTCAAACTCACTGTGGGCACAATGTTCTTCAATGTGTTCATCATGTGTGCGAGGCTTTACTTTCTAGGGGTTTGCCTCGTACTTGCCTGACTCAGTTTGACTTTATTGCTTTAAGGCGATGTTGACAGGTTGCTTCAGTCCCTCCTCGAGTGGGTTTAAAGGCATCTGGTTTGGAGAGAAGTGAGGCAGAAAGAAGAGGAAGGGATCATCACAGACAGCTGGAGGATGGCATGGAGCAGATCCCACTAAACACATCTGGGACTGCCATTTTATGGCTATTTTCCTATTTAAATAAACTCTTAATAATAAAGAATAAATAACCTTATGATCAATTTAGAATTTGGGATAAAAACAAGCAACATTTTGGCCATTTTTTGAGAATGGAATGGACGCCTTTGGTGCCTCTTTTTGGGGGGAAAGTACCCACAAACACTATCTCTCACCAATCGGCATTTTAGGCCCTTGGGGATCCACAATGAGCACCACAAGGAGACACTGGACAATGTAGAATATGAGATTCATGTTTGTAGATAGTATACTTCACACTGTAATGTTCCATTTTATAAGATAAATAACTTCAAGATGAAAACATACTGAAACTGAACGTCCCGTTGGGTCTTTTTTATTTTTACCGTCTGCTTAAAGTTGGATGATGCGTCTGCACAGGAGGTGACAGCTTTGGATAACTTGACTCCAATCAGGAGAGACCAGTGGAATAAAGAAAGGATAACTGCTTATTGTTAACAGATGTGATGATGACGTCTCCGGGTCTCTACAGGAAGATCTGTAATCGAGGGCCGTCTGCTCCGATCAGCAACAAGATGAATCCCTGTGGAGTCCAGCCTGGTGGTGGTGATGATGATGATGGATCTGATGAAGACTGGGCGGAGGTGGGGAGGTGGAGGGGGGTGTAACAGCAACATGAACGAACTGAAGGTAGAGAGACAGGCGAACCATGTCATTGTTTCATTGTCTGTATTGGATAAACATAATTTCTTCTGATCTTTTTAGAAACTATCTCTACTCCCTGAACATCTGCTCAATGTGTGATACTTGGAGATGAAGGTCGTTCTGACCATGAGGATAAACACACAATCAATAATTACTGTATTCATGGGGCAAATATGATGCTTGGTATATAATATTTGATTCCCAAGACAATAAACCAAGAGTTTGTCCCTTTATCTCTTTGTTTGGTTTTCATTGTTGTTATTGATTTATTATTCTGACCATGCGAATAACCAGGGCCCCGTTCCTCGTACCTGGCTTACTGAGTTAGCAGGATCATTTTCAGGATAAGATTACATAACCCAGGCTTTTCGGTTCCACGAAGCAAGCTTGGAAAAATCACCATAGCAACACATCAATAAACTTGAACCTGCTCCAGCGCAGGTTTACTTCAGTAAGCTGGATAAGTTTGCCACTCCCCCGGAAACTAATGGCAGCTCCTTCATCAGAGATCCCGTTGATGAAGGAGCGATATTAGTTAGATTAGCGTTTTATAGGGAGAGTTCTACGAGATCGTCAAGATCCGTTATCATTTCATGATGACTTCCTGTACGAGCGCTATCGATTATTGACCTTCTCGAGCCGTACATTGAACACCACACGAGCAGCCGAGCAGCCGAGCATAGAGTCTCACAGACTGAGTACATAGCATATGTATATGTATATATATATATATGTTTATATATTGTATATGTGCATAGCCTTGTGCTACATGTCTGTACAGAGAACATCAGAAAGCCGCTGCATGCCGCGCTGCTCGTAAAGTTGATTTGGAGCTTAAGAAACTTCTGGATGTGTTCATTACATTCATGTCCGAGTACATGCAATTAAAGAAGTCTCATAATTATATGACAGGGTTATTAGTGCACCACAGCATATCATTATTGTAGAAAATTATTTAGGTGGACTCATGATAAGAATATAGAGAATTTTCACTGCTTCAATTGATTGAATTTCTGATTATGAATACATACAAACATAGATTCTGATCCGCCCATAAACAGATTCGCACACACGTATTCAAACTCCCAGTTGTATATAATGTACACATATAGTACATGTTACATCAGCGCATACAGTACATATATCCTCATATTAATTCGTATCAATTAGATCCTCTTTGGGCTCGTTTTTATCTACTTGTTCTGAAAGAGTTGAGATCATTATTTTCGCTATAAGATCTCATTTGATGATGCATATTATTAAGCCTATTGCCAGCAGGCACATTTAAATAAATATAATCTGATTGATTGGAGTGATGAGATATTAAAATTAGCCGATACATTTTCCCAACACTTACACATTTAACGCATGTGATATTTTGCCCCGCGTCTTGTCTAGCCCTCACAGCGGTGGCGCTGTAAACTAGATTTCGCCAAAGTTATAGTCTTGAATTCCTCATATGCGTTCATGATCATCTTCTGCTCGTCAGCGGAGAAAAAAGAGGCTCTTCTTTTCAGTTTATTTGCCGTTGTACCGTTAAATAATCATGATTTCGGTGATCGACGCTTCCCCCTTCTGAAGATGGACGGGCACGCGCAGTCATCCTGATTACTGACGTCTGGTTCGAATTAACGAGACCGTTTGAGCGCGGATCAGCCTTTGAGGAACCGAGTTAGCCTGATGTCAATCATCGGGTTGATTTAAGCTGGATGATAGGACATTTGATCGACTTAGTTGAACCACTTACGAGGAATGGGGCCCAGCTTGGTAGCACACCTACAATAATAACCACAGCTGAATAATTACTATATTCATGGGGCAAATGCATATTTGCAGTACTAAACTTCAGATGCCCCTCAGAAGGTCCAGAAGTCTAGATTACCGTGAAAGCATCGACCACCTTTTGCTCTGAGGCTCCTCTTCTCTACGATACAACCCTCTCCTCTTCCCCCAGCTGTGATCTTTACAATTTCACCGATCTAATCTGTCCTGTGCTACAGAAGAAGGTTGCAGAGTTTCAAGATGTCCAACCTGTTTATTACCACCGATGGAGTCGTGTTTAACTACCTTCGCTCTCTTGGATCGGGAACATCTGCTCCTCCAAAGCAGTAATAAAATCGTCCTGTTTTCTCCCAGGAAGACGACCCTGTGACGGGACGAGTCCAAAACGGAAATAGGAGAAAAAACAAGCAGAATCCATGTCGAGGGTCGGCGGTGACGATGCGTTCAAGGGCTTTGAGACGCCGTGAAAGTCATGTTCTCACTGGAGTCAGCCGGCACCCCCGTGACCTTTGACCTGATTAATATGAACCATAAAGACTCCAAAGTCTGAAGAGGTTTCATGAGAGGCCAAGCTCTACGGCCCATCTGGGGTTTAATCGAACTTCGCCGAAGTAAAACTGTGTTTTTGATCCGAGGCCTCGTAACCGCAGTGGGAGCTGCTGGTTCAAACACTCCATCTATCAAGTGGACTATCGGTCCGTAAACGCTCCATCCGAAGCTGTGGCGCGTATGTGGTATTTGGTTGTATCTTCCACGATCACATGAACTCGCGGGCTATCATGAATATCTTCCGCGTTTTCAGGATGTTCGGATCTCCGGCCAAGAGGTTGAAGCTGGTGCTCACGTGTGCGGCAGCTTTTCTGAAGAAAGAGTTGTGGATGAAAGGGTGAAATAACTTTGAAATCATCTCAATGTTTTAAATGTATTTATCAAAAAATCAGCATGTGTGCTAATATTTTCCTTTGATGTTCTTCACACTCGTGCCATCTCTCTTCATCAGGACCTCATGTTGATAGTTTTTGGAGACGCATTTCTAGGTGTAACATGATGAGTTATATGAGTTTAATCAGGAATTATTATAATAATGGAATGGGAAATCAGGAAGGATTTCATCTTCATTTTGAGGAATTACCCTTACTCACTGAATATTTGCTGAACTCTGTTTAACTTGGAGATGGAGGTTAATCCCATGAGGAGAACCAGGAAGTCTTGGTTTCACAACTATATAATTAATGTTTATGTTTGCAGCTAATGTATTCGCACTATCACGCACCCAAGACTAAGAATACACTTCAGATGCTCACCAAACCGGTGCAGAGGTCTAGACGTGAAAGCACCGAGTAGATTTTTTACATATAATTGACCCACATTAACTTGGATTGTAACGCATTACACAATCAATACAATACACGGCTCCGTAGCTGCAATTTGGATAAGAATTGAGATTACGATGACGCTCCTGCAAAGATGGACGGGATAAAAGAGTCCTAATGTCATTGTGTTTTGGCAGAAAGTGGAAGATGAAGAGGGACTTCACATGACACGACTAGAACCCAATGCATTCATCCGAGTCGACCGAGACATGGCTTCAAAAATGTAAAGTCAGAGCCCAGACTTCTTCCCAATTTACATGAATCTAAATTTTTTGCTAAGAAGAGTTGGATGAAATTGCAACGTCTAGGAGCAAATGAAAAAGGTGCTTCCACAAAGTATTAGTTGGGGTGGACGTGCACGTTTGTATGAAGGTGTTGTGTTGTTTTAATTAACTTCTTTGTTTTGTTGGATGATCACAAGACGTCTGATATCTTCACATATACTTCATACATGCATCATGTCGGACTCACATGAAGTCAATTATATCGATGAATTTCATCCCCGATTGGGAGCGCTGGACCAGATGCTCCAATCAGGATCCTGGAGACAAGCGCCTTGGCAGCTGGGACCAATCTCACTGAGGGGACCACACATCTTACTTGGCACGCACCAAAAAACAAAAGCACTAAAAGAGTTAGACACAAAAGCTGGCTGATTATATTTTTCCAGTGTGAACACACAAAAAAGCTGTTTGTGATTTGAGAGTGTGGAATTGGGACACGATCTGGTGTGACAACCAGGGATTATGGTATTATAGAGCAGGTGGGGGAACCCTTCAGCTAATCCACATAGACCGAGTCTGAAGTCGGTCCCTCGAGGGTCTCACGGTCCAGACACTCTTTATGAAACGTATCACCACGGTTAGGGGACCAGAGGGGGCACTGGACCTCACCTTGCCCCCCTTAAAGATGTCTTTTTAGGTCTATTTCGATGCGCTTGGTCCAAAACGGAGATTTGAGAAAAATAACCGTTTGGGTGACATTACTTTCTGATTCGTGAGTCAGTAACTTGATGCCTGCAGCACACTTAAAATTAACTGATCAAAGGTGCTGGAACACTGAACAGGAAGGTCTTCTCCAAAAGGACGACTGTGGTTCAGTGGTTAGCAGGTCCGCCTTTCAATCAGAGGATTGGCGGTTCAATCCCCGTCGATGTGTCCTTGAGCAAGACACTTAACCCTAATTGCTCACTGTTGTTGTGTCTACTGTATATCATGTAAGTCGCTTTGGATAAAAGCCTCAGCTAAATGTAATGTCTTCAGGGCCTGCAGAAACCTAAGGGTTTAGCCTTGGCTCACCTGGTTTGGCTGCAAGACTGTTCAACATTAGCAGCTTCCTGGTTTGTCACTCCCTCCCACCCTTTAAGATTTGCCTTCAGCATACTTAAAATAAAGGATGCAATCAACTTTTATGAGGCCGCAGCACATGTGTGGTCTTCATCCATCCGTGGGTCTGGTTTTGACAACGGAAATAATCAGAATGATCACTTACATCCAGAGGTATGCAGCGCTAGGTCTGTTTTCTACAGGCCTGATGAACTGGTGGATTAGCATAGCACACCTCCGTGCATCCTAACTTTGAAGCTCAGTTTTGTTTTAACAAGAAAACCAGCGGCGAGACATAAAAAGGAAATCAAGGCCATTTCATGGAGACTGCGTTTGAACCATTAATCCATGGGGGATTAACAAACGACACATAATGTGTCTGAGTTATAAAAACCATGTGTTTGTCAGTTTCGAGTAAACCTTGAAAGATAACACACCAGAGAAAGATTTTAAAAAAGCAATCTAGCAGCGAGTCGGGTCAGAAGAACAAACACTCAGAGGATCAGCGGTTGAGTGGATGCAGGTGTCGAGGTTACGAGCTCAGATCCTGCTTCCGATTTGAAGACCTTTCTCAAAGCCAATATGTCGGTGAGGAAATCTCTTACCTCACACACTCTGCGGGTCTCGTAATAAGTGAGGGTATTTAAAGTTGCACCACTATGACTGCAGGTACTGCACCAGGAGCATCTGTACATCTGAAGGAGTCAGAGAACAACTAAAATGTTTATTACTCGCGTAAAAGTCTCCTCAGAGACTCACTGATTGGCCTTAAATGTGGCCTGTTCAAACGAATCATAATGAGAATGAAATTGACCCCAAATGTCTGTTTTTAGTTCACGTTCAGAGAGCATCAACATGTCCACTTAAACAATGATGCTGAAGAGGTTTTCTTTGGGCCGGACGAGTTGAAACCGCCAGAGGCTAATCCTGTGTGGTCATGCAGAAGTAGCGTAGATGAGTTCCTACAAATCTTTGCTCACAGTCAGTTTGTCATGGCCATCATTTAAAATAATAACTGATTTGTATAGACCCGGTTGAACCACAGACATAGCACATTGAACCCAGCGGCGTGCGATCTCAGAGATTTACGTGATGCAACATGACTTCAGACAACAAACCAACATGGAGGCTCAGAAACCATGCGGATTCCTGCTCAACACAGCACGCACACGCACTGACGATCGGGTGATGCATTCAACATGCTCGGAGTCAGCCTGGATTATGTGTTTCATGCTCAACATCTGGTCGGTGGCGCTTCCCAGTCGACTATTGCGGGTTTCTGCCCGATATTCCATCGCTGTTCCTTTCCCACTACGGGAATTCAAGTTGTAAATCCCAAACATGTTGCAGCCAGTGTGTGGCCGCTTGGCTTCCCAAAAACAATCTGCCAGATTCAATAAAACGTGCTGAACCAACTTTCCTCTGTAGAAGTTTGATAATAAAAGAACATCTACTGTATGAAAATGTGTGAATATTCAGAAACTCATTCATGCACTTACAATTACTTTCCTTCCAGATGCACCATCACTTCTCATATGATGTCCCGTATGATCCAAAGTTATTTCTGGTGCATGAAAGTTACGTTTGTACGAAGTTATTTGCAGTTTATCTGGTGGGAGCGGTCATGGAAGGTAGAACGATCGATATATGCTCGTTACATGCGTAGTGTCCTTTCATAAGCAACTTCCGTCTCGTAGGAAGTTAGTTTTAGGAATCGAACGTCGTCATTAACTTGACTCATTAGCAACTCAAGTCCCTTAAAAATCACGTGACCCGTTGTTCACTTTTAGTTGGGACACCCGTTTGTTGGTTTGTCTATCGCCTTTTTTTAAATTAATAAACCCTGGAAGGCCATGAAAGATGAACCTTGAACCTAGCTTCAAAAGGTGCTAAATCAAGAACGTATATATTGCCTCCCCATGGCTCTCAACATGGCGGATCTCAGCTAATGGTTCTAACCGTAAGTAAGCTTACGTAACATGCACTAAAAATAAACAAAGCACACATTAAAACTCAACTTACGGCACCGAGATAGGGAGAGCAACTCCATGCTCTGCTCAGCTCGACATCACTCCACGACATCTTTACACAAACCGTTGTTTGCTGTTAAATCGATGCACTGAAGGAGGAAGACTGCCTCGTCTTCATCACCCCTCCACAATCAACTACTTTCCTTAATTCTCTCCAGACTTCTGTTGGTGGAACCGGTGGATTTGTTGTGTAGGAAGTAGCGTCGCACCGATAGCATGCAGATACACAACTTTACATCTTTTGGTTTGGGACATTTTGGTTTAATGAGTGAGCCAAAGAAGCCCAAAGAAGACGAGTTTTCTAACCATGCATTTTTGTAACCAAAAAGTTATGAAATCCACGTGTTTCCCCAAGTTTTGAAAAGTACACCGAAAGATATTAAGTGATTACAGGTGTCGAGGTTATAGGTTCAGATCCTGCCTCCCATTTGAAGTACTTTCTGAAAGCCGACGTATCGACAAACGGCTGCAAATAAGCTTTAAAAGCACTTAACTCTCACACACCGGGGTCTAACAGGCAAAGTATGTCGGGGGTAAAGGTTATGGCAAAAGGCCTTGATTTCAGGTATTGCATATTCTCAAATTCTCAAAACACAGGGATGTCTGAAAAGCTCAGAAAAAACAACATTTGAGGAGAAACATTTGAGTTCAAAAGCTTATAAAGCGTTTACAGGTGCGGAGGTCGAGGGTTCAAGTTACTGTTGAAAGCCAGCGTGCTCACGAGCTATCGGGTGAAGGGCGCTTTGAGAGGGGAAACTCGGCGGCTGCAGTTTTTATTCTCGTTGACGGAAAGTGTTTTGGACTCGTCGGTATCCGGCAGATATTTTCACCAGAAGCTGATCGGATCCCCTCGGCTGCTGATGCAGAACACGGGTCCTCGGCTGCAGATAACACAACGTCATAACTGATCCCCGTCCGGCCCGGTCGGCGTTGACAGGAGAGTCCGATGTTGTGTTGTTCGCGCTCCGATCCAGTCAATGCCGTTTGCTCTCAAAGATCATTTGCACCGACGGCGTGGAGCGTTTCAACACTGCACTCGTTTGAAGTTGCATGTCGGCTTTCAAACTCGTTGTGATGCCACATACTCGTGTGTAGAAGACTTAAAAAGGAAATTCAAGTTCAGCAGATGCATGTTTCTGCACTCTATTTTCTATACTATTGTAAATGTAATGTTTCCATTGCATGTGATTGTTGATTGTTTGTCTAATATCTAATGAATGCACCACCAGCCAAGTCAAATTATTTGTGTGTGTAACACACACAGCAAATAAATGGTTCTGGTTCTGATTCTGATCATCTGCAAATGGAGATATTGAGCATCTTGGAGGTCAGAGCCACGATCACCTGAGTTTATGTTTACATCCACCATATAAATTACATTTCATTACAAGCATCTTACATGCTATCCAATAGACGCACCAACGGTTAACTTAGGGTTAAGTGTCTTGCTCAAGGACACACCGACATGGACTAGCAGTGCTGGGAATCGAACCACCGATCATCTGGTTGTAAGTCTGACCTGCTAACCACAGTCGCATTCTGAAATTGCTACTTTAATTTTGCTGGAGTCAACATTTCAGGGGCCTTTTGGTAATCGTGAACGATTCACGGTAGATTGTTAATTTACGGTTTGTTCTCCATTTTTCTGTTTTTTGTCAATAAATCCGTCAACTGACCCGCTACCCTTGTAGCCTTGACACATCCACCATTGTTTTCCAAAACCCATTAAACACACATCGTCGAGCCGCACTTTGTGCGACTGGAGTTCCTTCATCGCCACGAACCCACACGCTGCAGTTTGTTTTCACCCGATCCCACAAACGCCGCCCCGCTGCCGGTCACGGTTTCGAAACATTTTAAAAACGATTCGCAACAGTTTGAAACGTGTGGTGAACGCTGGAAATTGAAACAAAACAAAACACATTAAAAAAAAAGGCAACAAAACTACTTTGTTAGGGTGAAAAACATCACGGTGGGTCTTGAACTCTACAACATTCAGAACAAGAAACGCAACATGAGTACTTGGTTAGGTTTAGGCAACACAAGCAGTTTATTTAGAGGATAAAGGTTCTGGGTCCACATGGGAGACCCACAGCCGTCTCCTGGGGGGACGATCGGTGCTTTTTGACCCCTCCGTCGCCTCGACCGCCTCCCTTCACCGACTCGTCTGAACCTTATTTATGAACCGTCTAAGCAAACGTCATCACTGACACTATATGTTTACCTCTACATGTTATTCACGATGCAGTTTCATTGTTTGACGGCATTGTTTTTTTAAGGAATCAGGGCTGGTCCGTCGGATATTTCTCGACAACCGTTCATCCAATCAGACTTTTTTGCTGACATCGACTAAATCCAGCCTGGGACTCTATGATGGTGAGGCCTTTACGGTAAGATATCGAATCTAAAACTGCAGGAAAATATTTTTCAGTCACATTTCTCAAAAGCTTTCTATGATGTATTACATGTTTTAATCCAGCCCATATTTTATATTTATGTATTATTAGAGTATCTATTATTTATAGGTCATTCAGTTCAATAGGAAATCTGACAATAAATATTGTTAAGATATTCAATTGAACTTTCTTGATTTTGATTTGATATTCAGATTGTAATACAACAGCCACGCTACTTTAAAATATATAAATCGTCGCAGAAGTTAGACTTTGTTTTGATGTTTCTTTTGCATGAGGAACTTCTCTAACTGGATCTCGCTGGATATCAATTGAATACCGCCGACCTCGAGCTTCAGTTTGAAGCTTCGGCTCTCCGATCGAGCGTCTTCATGAAGGCCAGCGGCTGATAGAAGTGTTGACAAAGCAGAGAAACGATTATCGGAGCCTGTTGGCTTTTTTTCTTTCTGTTGGAAAAGCAACATTTTAAATGTGGTTTGGATAATAATGTGTCTGTCATGCAAAAAATGCATTCCTGTTGCTGTGAGGATAAAGAAGAGGTGAGACGAGATGAGGAGAAGACATTTCCAAGGACTCAAAAGTAAAAAAGAAAAGAAGAAGAAAAGAAAAAGAGGTTTGATTCATGAAAGAAATTGAAAAAGTCAGCAGATATGTCAGTTCATGGTCTGTAATCACGAAAGTTCCAGCCTTTTATTTGTATTATTTACATGTGTTGTAAAGGCCTCTGGCACCCTCAGTGCAGAGAAGTCAGCGTAATCACTTTCATCACACAGTATACACAAGTTATTAAAAATAACAGCAAAGCCTATTTAACATCGGCATGTAGAAATCAGACAGGAACAACAGGCGAAGGGTGGAGAAACAGGAGGATCGGAGGAAGAGAAGAAAGGAGAGAGAGAGAGTCTGCATCTTCCTCTGAAGGTAAACAAGAAACTGTTTTTGTTCTTTTAAGCAAATTTCACTGAACGTCTTATTTAGGAGCCACAGATGCACCGTGAACCACCATTGTGTTGCATTGTGGGACGTAGCTCGTCTTTACAAAAAGAAATGCATGGATGGAGTGATAATTCATGGGTTTATAACAAGTATATACACAGATGTACAATTCAAAGACTGTGCAAAGGTGCTTTGGAGAACATCGCCGTACAAGTCATCACACGGACCGTCGAGGTCAAACCGAGGTCATGAGCGTCCACCAGCCCTCAAAACGCCCGTCTAAAGGTAGCGGTCGAGGTTTTGCACACGTGGTCGATGCCGTGAAACAAGGGCCTGGTTAGGTCGAGGCAAAGGTCACGGTTTTGGGGTTAAATGAGTACGTTGGTGTCCGTTACCTGTAAGTTTGATCTACGTGACGTAAAGTTACGGTTTAATAACTCAACGTGGACATTTGGTCAAAGTCCCGTGTGTTTGATTTCCGTCTTCTCCGTACAGACGCTGCGTGTCTTCATAACGCGTCAGCTGACTTCCTCCTTTGCTCAATCACAGTTACCACCGCCACTAGAGGTCACGCCGTCTGACGGTTAACGTACAAATATGGTCGTACAAATGACGTATGGTGTCATTTTTTTTTCTGTCTCAGAGGAAGGTCACAGGAAACAGGTGGTGAGAGATGAATAGTGCTCATAATAATGATCAAGACCTTCTGATGTTACTTCTTTCTTTCATCTTGAAGAGGAGAGAGAGGTTCAGAAAGAGGGAGGACGAGAAAGAAAGAGAAAATGAAGTAAAAGACAAAATGGAGCAAGGAAGAGAAGCTGGGAGATAAATGGAAGATGGGGACAGACAGGAAGTCAAAGAAATTAAAATAAATAAACCAGATGAACACAGGAATACAGAAAGGTAAAGAAACAGGTAAATACAGTTTGAAGAAGAGAAAAAGAAGAACAGAGGAGGAATAACTTAAAGGAAAGAAGTCAAGACAGAAGGAAGGAAGAGAAGATCGGATCATCCCCTTCACTTGATACCTTTTTGATCAGAATGTTGTCACGTTTTGGTTTCGTTCCCTCAAAGGCCCCGACGTCTTTTTTTATTTTCTTGATCATCTTTTCTGCTCCGAGCAATCGGCTGCAACATGAACACAACATTCCTGGACATCAGCTTTTATTTCACTCTAGAGATTCTCCGTATTTCTTTTGTTGGCTTTGTACATTTCTGCAAACCAAAGAATTTGTTGATTGTGAATGTTTCTGAACACAAAATATGTTTCAGAAACATTCAGCCACAAAAAAACAAAACACATATGCCACAAACGGCGGTCTCCTGGGTGAAAGTCCTGTGTCTTTGACCCACCAATGTGGACTTACTTGTTATACTCTAACTTTCAATAATGGTCTCTTGATATGAGAGAAAGAGAGTCTATAACCATATACATGAACGGCTTATTGTGCAATGACAACATTTTTTTTTTTTTTTTTTTTAAGCAGACCTTTCCAGCTTTTCACTCAGAATTATTAATACCGGAAAATGATTTTTCTAGATTTTACCTTTTTATTGTTGCATATTTAATAATACCTGTTTGCGGTTATATTAAAATACCATATTTTAAGGGTTGGCAAAGGAAAAAACGAGTAAATGTACATTTATTTCCACCTGAATGTACCCTTGACCAGAAAAGATAAATAGATTTACTCTGATTGATCCCTCATAAAGTACATTATGTATTTTATTTTACATTAACTGTCTTGCAAGACAGAAATGTGTGGAGTATATAAATGGACTAAAATAATGTCCAACAAATGTCTCCGATAGTGAGCAGATTTAATTTCATAACCTTTTATAGCTACAAAAACAATAATTATAATAGTTGCGTTGAAATAATAAGTACTGAGGAGAAATAAATAATCACGGCCCTTGTCTTTTATTGAGTTTATTTTGGCAGCAATTGCTGCAAATTCTTACTTGTTAAAAACAAAATAAACCAAGTTTCAGCAAAGTGAAGTCATCATGTAAAACAATAGGGGTTTTGTTATAATTATAAATTCCTCACTTTTGCAAGTTTGATATGTTTTTTATGATTTATTTGAAGTCTTTTATGTTCACATTAGGAAGATGAATGTGCAATAAAACCCCACATGTCATTTATTGTTATTTATAACTCACAATAACTCACAATAACTCACAATAAACTCAAAGTAATCATTTGAAAAAACTAATTAACCTTTTAACAACTGGTAATACAACTTTAAGACAATGAACATGTGTTAATAATTTTATTAAAAAAACTGTTTATATCACCACAGTTTTCCTCTCTTTTTCTAACCTCCATGTTGAGTTCTCAAACTTATAATAGTTAACGTTAACCTATTGCTTGTTATGAGGGTGTACAGTGACTTAATAATAATAATAATAACCAGTGTTTATATCATCTGAACAATGAAGTCCTCCCTATACTCTGGACATATGTTCATCTTCAGAGCTCTCTGGAGGGTTAACTGAACCTTTATCTTTATCTCAGCTGTCAGGGGAAATTCTTAGAAAAAGTCATAATTTTCAGAAATGTCTTTGAATGTCTTTTTACCAGGAAGAGTTATGAACATGAACCCTTGACTATCACTGACGTCCTCTCAGGTGATCGTCTACATGTTAATCACTGACGTCCTCTCAGGTGATCAGGTGATCGTCTGCATATTGCATCACTGTGATTGGAGCAGCAGAGTCAGTAACCACTGCGGTTGAGTATCTGTGACTGAAAACAAGGAGATCGTCTTCATTTTAAACCGTGTGCTGGATCGTGTGGATAATTTCACAGTTCTGTTTAACTTGAGTTGCGGCATCGACTGTTAATTTAATTGAAAGTTCCAGTTGAACAATGCGTCTGGTTACTTTAATTACCACCAAGCTACGTTGATCTTTACAGGGAATTTGCTCGGACACTATTCCACGTACCCCCAAAAAAGCAAAGTGTTTCCCATCAGAGATTTATTTTGATTAATTCATGCGATTCAGCCTTTTGCATTTTGTCACCTTTTTGGGTGAGCGCTGCAACGCTCCGCTTGTGTCGCCCGTTCAGTTGCGTTCAGTTTGTCAATCGTCTGTCAACTGCAGAGCTTGTGTGTGTGTGTGTGTGTGTGTGTGTGTATACAACTTGTTGCTTTAAGATGTTTGAACAGCGGCCTGCTGTTTTACTATCTCCCTGTGGCTCTGACAGAGCACTGAGTCTGTCTCCGTCACTGTTTTCTCCTCTGTGTGTGTGTTGTGTGTAACTCATCAGTTTATGGTGTGCTCTGGCAGTTCCCTGCTGTTTTAGTATTTTCCTGTGGCTCTGACAAAGTGTCAAGTCTGTCTCACTACTGTGTGTTTTACAGTTGTGTGTGTGTGTGTGTGTGTGTGTGTGTGGCTCCTTGCTGTTTGATGGCCTCCTTTGCTGTTATCCAGTTCTTTGTCTGTCCATTGCTCTCTCTCTCTCTCTCTCTCTTTGTGTCTATCTCTTCCTCCTCAGTCCACACCACCTGAAACACAGAGGACAGATCATTAACAACAGAAGTAGAGAAACAAACGTCCGCAGCCACAATCACAAATCAAGATTACGGAGACAGATGTGTGAAGCCCCGGCGCGTGTTCATCGGCTAACTAGCTAACTTGCTAACTTGCTAACTTGCTAACTTGCTAACTTGCTAACTAGCTCAACATAAACATGCCGGTGTTCACAAGGCGCACAGTTTGCCGTCTTCACCGCCTGAATCTGACGGGAAGGCCGTCGGTTCTCCAGGTGTTTGGTTTCTGAAACAAAAGTCGGAGGAAAATGCAACATTTTTTGCAACCGCTATCTTTGCAATCCGTCATGACGGTATAACTTGAATGCGTGCGGCAGATTTCATGGCAATCCACCCAATTGGCCGCACAAATGCAAACCTCGTGTTGGCGGCGAGAGGATCGTCGCCTCGTGTGCTCGACTGCAACGCATTTCATGGACAAATGTTGACGTTTCAACCTGGACAAAAGTGTTGGAACGAGCAACTGACAGATCGCCTTTGAAAACCATGAAAACACAATGAAGTGAAAGGTTACGATTTATATGTGTGCATGCGATACAGAGGAGAGCTCATTGGCTTCAGGGAATTGAAGACATCATTAGTCTCAAATTATTGGCTATTTAGGTTTGTGCCAAAACTGTTAAAAAACACAAAACCACAATAAAAACAAACGCAAGCACAAGGCCGTGTTTATTTTTAACACCATCAAAGCAGCAGGCTTACAGGGGGTCAACTTGTTTGAGATGATTTTAATTGGAACAATGTGTCTGCAAATATGTATCACGACAGCTCGACAATAACTTTAGATCTCGGTCCTGTCCACGCGCCAACGTCGGGTTTTGAGATGTTTCTTGTTTCAGTTGTTAAACATTCATAAATTAATGTTTCTCATGGCATTACACAAGGCAGTGCTCCAGCAGAGATCAACCTTTATCCTTAGTAATGGACTCAAGTGGACGAACGACGTTCTCAACGTCTCTTTTTTTGTGGTTGGAGAAAAATCTTTTAACAAAAATAATGAAATTTAACCGTGTTGTGTGTTTTCCTGTCTGATCTCAGGTCTTGACTTGTAGATCTAGTCCAACGTGAAATGTTTTGTTTCCTCATTAAAAGGTGCAGATTAGGAGCATTTATGCTAACGGTGTTGCTCACAGCGCTAACGGTGTCCACAGCGCTAACGGTGGTGCTCATAGTGCTAACGGTGTCCACAGTGCTAACGGCGGTGCTAACAGCGCTAACAGTGTACACAGTGCTAACAGTGGTGCTCACAGCGCTAACGGTGTCCATAGTTCTAACGGTGGTGCTCACAGCGCTAGCGGTGTCCACAGTGCTAACGGTGGTGCTCGCAGTGCTAGCGGTGTCCACAGTGCTAACGGTGGTGCTCACAGCGCTAGCGGTGTCCACAGTGCTAACGGTGGTGCTCACAGCGCTAACGGTGCAAACTGTGACAACGCCGTTATCATCAGCGGCGTTCTGCTAACCGGTCACAGTCGCGTGCACTAAAATCACACCTTAAGACTCAAACCCACATCCATGAGTCAGACCGCTGTGTGTATCAAACAAACACAGGACTTTCACCCAGGAGACGGCTGTGTCCGCTTGAAACCAAAAAGTCTGCTTTGAATTTTTGACGTCTGAAACTTAAACAAAGTGACAAAGTGACTTATTTTATTCAAAACACATAGTTTTCTTTTGTTAACCCTGAGCTGAACAATGTTGTATTTTACAGCTGAATGAGTCACCGCGGCTCGGTTGCCCCGGTGCGACCGCACTGCCGCCACTAAACCTTGAGCCAGATGAAGAGAAGAAATAATCCCAGCGTGTCACTCCTTCAGTCATATTTATGTTTCGGCTTAAAGTAACGACGTAACGATTTACTTCGGACTTTACAGGTGCCGGTTTATTTACGTCGCGTTGGCAGGAGGGAAACCAGCTGGCGGCTTCCAATCTGAAAACAGATGCATGAGATGAGCATCAATCTCTTCCACCTGCTCTCTGAAGGAAGGAAAATATACCTATTTACTAAAAGGTTGTCACATTTTAAGAGGCGAGGAGGAACTGAGAGAGAGGAAAAAGCTGAGCCATTTTCAGATATTTGAAGTTTACGATTTGCAGATTTATCGCTGTACCTTTTGGAGATGATGAATCGTGGAAACATCACATGTGTGTAAACGGAGCCCGCTGGGATTAAAATATGTGAGTGCTTTCTGATGGATTTACTCACTTCCCCTTATTTTATCCAGAGGGGAGTGTTGTAACGATAAAATAAAATAAAACAATTTTCATGCTCGGATAAACAGCTTCAAATCAATCCGCAGCGCTTTAAAGCGACTGTTTTTACACAAGTAGACCCAAATAGAGCTGTGTTGTCTCCTTAAGAGGGTCATGGGGTCTTTAGGGGGCGATAGCAGCTCAGTAACAGTAGATCTCATGGAGAAGTGACTACGGCGTCCGAAAGCCGGTTGATTTGAGATGCAGTACTCAGATATTTAAATAAACAAATAAATAAAAATACATTTTAAGAGGGTAGAAGGGTTGAGAACAAATCTTTAGGTTGATGCCATTTGTTTCACAGATTTGATGCAGAATTTTAATTTGAATACAAATCATTCTAAAATGCTACATTAAAGAAACCAAATGGAACACGATAGACAATGTAGCGAACGTCCACAGAAAGGTGTTTAATCTTTGCATATATTGATATTCATTTATTATTATTTGTTAAATCTGCTCCCAGCAACAATGCTACAAAACAAGTCAAGCTGTAATTTGATATCAAACACTTTTGACATTATTTGGCAATTAGATGGTGAACTGCTTAGAAAACCCTATTATCAATATACCAATACACAAATATATCAATCTACCATAAATCCCAGATCTCATGTTGGTGGCTGTGATTATCTCATAGATCACAACAGGTAATTGTTTACAATGACAAGTAAAAAAAAAAAAAAAAGCTTCTATGGGAACTAACACATGAATACAGTTGAACTCATTGGATTCAGGAGTCTCAGCTTTCCAGTCATTCCCAATGTTTGCAATTCCAAAACTTTTTAGGAGCCCCAGGATGCAACATTTTTCAAATACACCATTTTAGAACGTGTCATTATAAAAGTGAATTATTTGGCAGAAAACTGCCAGGGATTAGCATAAAGTGGGCATAGAACCAATAACTATCCGCATACCTTGAGGTTTGAGGTTAAGGGGCCTTAACCACAGGCCAGTTTTCCATATATTTAGCATAAATCTGGAGCGTTATTCAGCCTCCTTCTTGTTATCAGTCTGTTTTGAATCTGTACGTCACTTAATAAAGGACCTCAACCTCGTACGTAATTATTACAGTATTTCATACATTTAACTCCACTTCCTCTCAGAGGGAAATGTGCTACTCTTTACATGATGAGATTTATCTTCCAGCTGAAGTTGCTTTGATTTTCCGTTGGAAGCGTGTGCTGATTAAACACTGTTGCAGATTAAAGGCCGCTAACCCTCACACATGCTCTCAGTTAGGAGCTGATTAGAGCGAGCTACTGTATGCTGGGATTTATGTGAGGTCACCATGGACTGATCAGGTCGTAAAGTAGCCCACCACAAACTAACAGGAGGGAATATAACTCACGATAATAACTTGTGTGTTCTTCTAATTATTATCTTGAGGGCGGACAACCCCCCCAAAAGAAAACGTTACCGTAAAGAGATTAGTCACTTAAAGTACATTTTTCAGATGAAGAATTTGGAGCGGTTCAAACATACCCAGCATGCACTGGAACGTCCATTACCCTCAAACAATTTGCAGTGCATCACCCGAGATCAAAAGGCTGCCGCCGTCCATCAGTTTAACCGCTCCAACACAACGGACCCCCTTCCAGCGTTTGTCCTCTGGGAGGCGCTGCAGGTCTCTTCCCACCAACGAGGTTTTTTCCCAGTATGCTGTTGAACCCGATCACAGACCCGGATAACTGGAAGGCTCAGGACCTGGACGAGCACGAGGGAGACCTTCGCTCAGCAGGCGCCCATATGGCGGATCGTAAAGCCGTCCAATAAAGACAAAGAGCTGAGTGTAGTCCAAAACTGTGACTGTCCGACAGTCCACTGTAGGTTTGGATCTCCGAGTGGTGTCACGAGGGAATGCATGTTAAACATGTGCTCAGTAACCTTAATTAAAAAGGATCTTGCCAATTGAGTTAACCAGTAAAACAACAAAACCGTGAGTCAAAATTGGCAAATCTTTTGATAAAATAATCTCTGGTAAAGCCGGACACGAAGATGGGCAAGAGAAGAGCCTTTTGAGTCCAAACCAGAGCTAAAAGTGGAGTGAATATTAACATTATTAAGATAATTTAACATCGGTAAGTATAATGAATACCCTTCCTCTTCAAGATATATAGTTTAGAGAATATTGAAGACCCAAGACAAAACAGAAGGGCAACAAAATCACTGAGTTAGGTTCTAAAAAGAACATCGTGATTGGGCTTAAAACGCAACAAACGTACAGAAAATAACGAATCATTTTGGGACACGGACACCGGTCTCCTGATTGAAAGTCTTAGTGTTAGTTGGACCCGTCCACCTCGGCTCCCAACGCTCGTGTTTTTGGTGTTTATACTATGTCATCAAACTCCGAGAGCATTTCAGCATCATGGTTTCAATCAGTAAGACTCTTTATGCTTCATTTACTCACTCCATCCATTTCTTCCTAATCAGCTGATCCCATCAGCCAATCATTTCCACAGGGGGTACTTAGGCTTTCATCACCGCCTTCAAATATGTAATGCGATGGATTCTCAGAAGACAATTTACTTTTCTAATCCGAATGTCAATTTAAGTATCAAATCACTCAAAATTAAGTCTTTTCCAATTGTCCAATTACTTGTCAATGCTGCGTCTATACGGAGGCTAAAGGACGCCTCGTGACTCGTGACTCGGGGCCAAAGATCCTAAGTTGCACACACTTTAATCGGATAAAAGCTCCAGGAGTCAGGAGACTACACGGCCTCCTCTTCCTCTGCATGGGCTGAAGAGGAGGGAAGACAATGGAGATGCATTTTGGTCATTTAGCTGTCAAGGAGAATGCCCCCCCTCCCTCCCTCTGATTGCCTACTGGTAACCATTACCCATCATGCTGGACAGAGTTTCTGTTGTCACACTGACAGCTGCTTGTTTGCACGATGGCCCGGCAGCATGCGACGTGTCACGAACACGAGGCCCTGACGAAGCCGAAGAAGACCGCGGACTACGAGGCGAAAGCGCTGGACGTCGTCAGCGACGTCGCCGAGACAGAGGTTCACATCCCGTTGGAGGCAGGTGGGGCAGGAGGCGGCGGTTCCCCTCAGGTTGATGGACTGACGGAGGTTTCTTCATGCACTTTAAATCAGTTTCACCCTTCACATAAAACTTCAGCTGGAGCTCGTTCTCTTTTTTACTTCTCCAAGTTGTTCTTGGCCCGAGGAGTTTACTGCTAGTGTGAAGGGTTGAGTTGCACTCGGTACTAAAAATGTGTGGAACTGATGTCGGACAAAGCATTCCAATAAAAACTAATGTTATGCAACTGTGACATCGACATATGCTCTACATGACCCACAATGCCCTGCTTCCTTCCCTTGGTTTAACCTGCTGGAAGCTCCAGTTTCTCTCACTTCATCAGATAAAGTCAAGCACAGCGATGCCTCTTTGACCCGGCTAAGAGCCGTGCGTCAGGCAGAGGAATGCACACACACACACACACACACACACACACACACACACACACACACACACACACACACACACACACACACACACACACACACACACACACACACACACACACACACACACACAAACACACAGCCAGAAATTATACTTAAAGTAAAATGACTGTTACTTTGCAAAAACAAAGTACTCAAGAAGAAGTCATCAATTTAAATACTTGAGTAAGATGACAAAGTTTTTACTGAAAAATAAAATAACTCAAACTTGAGTAGCAGGTAACTTCAGATAAAAACAACAGTAAACACTGCCACACAACTGTATTTATAAATTTCAATAGAATTATTTCAGCGTTATTTCAACTTTATTTATTTGTGACGAAATTAACAAATAACCGGCCAAATAAACACCATAAACACAATATTCCCATATCTCTAATCTCCAGTGTGACTAAACTCACTGATGAATGAAGAATTGTTTTAAATGACGCTCGTTGCTGCCTTTTATTAAATCATGATTTTGGCCATTAAATTAGCCGATCATGTGACCACGTGATTATAAATGATGTTGTCAGCTCAGACCACCTCCAATTACTTTGAGCCAACGAGATTGCAGATGTGAACCACTCACTCTTTTTTATCTCCCTCCTTCCTCCCCGCTGGGCGCTCCGGAGGCTGATGACGAGCTGCACCTCTCCAGATGACTTGCCCACAGCCGAGGCGTTGATTTAAATGCTCTCCTCAGGGCCGGCCGGGCATCATAACGACGGCGTCGCGGCCGAGAGGCGTCGCGGTGCAAGAGCTGCTCTGGCCTTCGGACCCCTTCCCTGGGTTAAGCTACATCCCCGACCCACACGGACCGGGTCGCCGGTCCTTCTCTCTCTCCGGAGGTCGCCGCTGACTGATCGGGGAGGCTGTGATGGACGTCCTCGTCCTCAACTCGACTTCTCCGGCGCTGTCGATTAGAATTACGGCAAAGAAAGAGCTCGAGGATGCGGCGCCACCGCTTCAGCCCTCTGGAGCCGCGTGAGGGGAAAGGTCTTCAAGAATTCAAGGGAAACACCGGGTGAGTTATTGAGACACAAATGGCCATTTTGTGGGAAGTATTCCTTTAACTAACTCTCAGGCACATGGCACGCTTCGGCCAGAACAGCAGGGGTTCTGCAGAAGGCCGAGGAACAGAGTGATAAACTACGGACCTGGGCTCAGCTGTAACTAAACTGATGATGTGGTTCTCACGTTGTCCTGATTCTTTACCTGAAAACCGCCCCGTGGCAGAAACGTGAACCCGAACACTGAACAGTTCATTTGTTCCCGACGCTCGAGGGAGCGAGTGCTCACTTAAATAAACTGCTTGTGAGTCTTTTCCCGGTCGGACCCTCAAATTAAAAGCAGATCGTCTGCTCAGTGAGAATCCATTTTTCATCCAGTAAAAAGAGGGCAGCTCGGAGATGAAAGGGAAGACTGAGGGAGTGTGGACCAGGTTTTACGAAGGATTAAAGATTAAATGTTTGATGCGATCTCGACAGCTAAAAGCAGAAGATCACCTGATGAGTTCCTCCACTGGCCGAGGACAGTTCAGGTCTTCAAATGTCAAAAGCTTCTTAATATTTGCTTCTGGGCCTCCCTTGAAGCCCAGATTTATCTTTTATTATAAAGACAAATTAGCGTCATTACTACATCTTTAACAAAGTTAATAAACGGGTCATTTGTTAGCATGCAAACAAGCTACAGCTCCCATGAGAGTCTACCAGCAGCGCTTACATCTTGGTGCCACAGCTTCCTCCATGGTGTCCAGCAGCACTCTCGTAACGCCCTTTTAACGACCGCTTCAGCTGTAATCTCTGCTGTGCAAAAGATTTAACGGGCTCTTGGGATATGCTGTTGTGTGGAGTGAACTGTTAATGTCCCAAGGCTGCATTTCTAGCAATTTCCCTCATTACACATGTCAATAAGATGTCAATGACAATGTAGTTGAGTGGTTGGTAACAGTGCTGCTGCAGATTCTTTACTTGGAAGCCGAATCACTTGAAATGTTACTGGAGACGAGCTCATTACAGAACCCATACAAATCGAAACGTCACTTGTGATGCCAGGAAACACTTTATAAAACAATTACCCTTTTTAACAACAAACTGGGCCTTGTGTATACACGTAAAGCTTATTAAATAAATCATAATTTGGAGCGCAGTTCTTAAGTATTGTAATGCTGTAAGCCGATGAAAGATATGACGTCCGGCTCCATAAAAGCAGCGGGTCGGCTCAGAAGGGCCTCGACCTCGGAGAAGAAAACATTTGTTTTAATTTTTAATGGTGCGATCAAGTTCATGAGACTTAAATCAACATTTATGGAAGAACTTGGGAGACTGTGCAGTAAACACTGAGGCCCAGTTTTCTTTTTTCAGTTGCAAAGCCTCTTTGTTCAGCTGAGATAATCAATAATAGAGATACTGATGATGTCCAGGGTCATAGACACTTCATCTGTGTACATTATTATTATCAGCAATAACACATGAGCAACCATGCTGCCTTTGATCAAGAAAATCTATTATTAGTTATGAAAACATGCGTCTTCTTTAAGTAAAAAGAGCAATCTAACAAGCCGGTTTTACAAATGAATCTGAGTAAAACTAAACACAGCGTAATGATAAGAGGAAACGAAGAAACTGAAGAACACGTCTGTATTTCTTTAATAACATGAAGAGAAACTGAGCTCCCTCAAAATTGACTGGACTCTTACAATATGTTTGAGGGAAACTTTTTTTTATTTTTATGGGTACCTTTTCAAAAGGTTTGATGCATGAGATTAACTATGAAAATTTAAACAAAACCAAATTCTACGGCACTAGTTGTTTGGGTTAGTTAAAATAGCAATACAATTGCTCGGCCTTAAATTAATATAAAATTGAAGAAAACAAAGAAACGCAACAAAAATACTTGGTAATTTTCATATGTACTTGGTTTTTAAAAAATCCGTCCAACATCCTCCCAATGGAAACATAATACATAACAAAATATGTTTAAGATCCATTCTGGCTCTAAACTCATACGAAGATGTAATTAAATCAGTAAAACCTTTTAGACTTTGATTATGATCAGCACATAGAAACAATATTTTTTGTTTTGGAATATTTACCTTTGAAATATACAACCACGCTGGCTCTTTCTTCGTGTCTCGAAATGTTTGACATGTAAAGATTGTATCTACGCGTTCTGGAAGTTGTTTGTCAAGGATTTGTACAAAAAGATTAGATGCAGGTGGCCGAATAGTGAGAGAAACAAACTACTGTGTGGTCACTCAGTGGCCAGCGGCTTAGTGGTTGTAACGCACAGCTGTGTGTGTGTGTGTGTGTGTGTGTGTGTGATCACAAGGTTTTCCATGAACATGAAGCCTGAGTGCTGGTTTTTTTTGCAATAAATTCCTGGTTAAATGGATGTTTTTTGCTGCTTTTATTAAAGTTGTGCAATATTGATCATAGCGGATGCAAAGCTTTTGTTTGATATTTCTCCAACTGTGTGAAAATTATAAGAAGTCTTAAGTCTTCAAAGCATGATAGAAAGTTGCAGAATTCATTTCAGATGTGTTTGAAATAAACGTGGCTCAAACGTCACGTCTTTGCGGAGCTTTCTCTACCGTTAACTTTTTAGTCAACCCTTTTAGTTTGCTAGCACATTTCTGAGAGGATCCTCCTTTCACACTGGCAAACGGACAGGGTGAAACACTCACCTCTCACTGGTGAATGGAGTCCATCTCTGATGATATGCGACTGTTCTCCTTTTTG
The DNA here is from genome assembly GCA_023566465.1 of Cottus gobio. Lineage (NCBI taxonomy): Eukaryota > Metazoa > Chordata > Actinopteri > Perciformes > Cottidae > Cottus > Cottus gobio. The sequence continues at coordinate 25,610,649 of CM042222.1, forward strand.
ACAAAACAACAAAAGAAAAAGACCAGATTCAGAGAACACAAATATGTGCCGTGAGCATCCCAATATTCAGTAAAATTGGCCTCAATTTACGATTGAACATTTTCGCTCACAAAAAGACAGAAAAAGAAAAGGTTTTGTTATTTACTGCAAATCTCTTGAGTCAAATCCAGGTTATTTATTGACAACTATGCTGTGGCATTAGAGCAGAAGAGCACATCAAAAACACTTGAAATACATTTGGAGATTGAGTATTATGATGGGATTGTATTATGAGCATTCAAGAACTATAATTTAAAAATGATGTCACATAAAGCATTGAGATGCATCAAGTAGACTTTTTGACCTGATATAAACTACTTTTAATACATAACTCGTCACATACAGAGGCAAAGTCAGGATTTCTTGCCATCACTTTAGGCAATAAAATTACTCGGTTAGTAAAATAAGGTTAAAATCATTATGTCCTGCATACAGTACAAATACATACCTAAAATATTATGGATATTATTACATATACCAGTAAAAATGAAAGTAAGATGACGGGAATGTGAACATTCTGTATTAACTGATCATTAAAATGTAAGAAGGTGCCGTCTTCAAACAGCTTGTTTAAAATGTCCGACCCTCCACAAGTTAAAACGACTTAACGAGTTCCTGATCGTGCTGATTTCTGAGTGGAGTTGTGCGGTTTGTGTGTGCAGTGAGTCACTCCCACTGCTCTGCGTGAGCCAGCGCGTACGTTGGATTGGGCCGACTGGTTCCCACAGATCTCAAGCCAGTGGACCTCCTGGTGGTTCTCAGAGAAAACAGTTTTTTTAAATATATTTACTGGTATTCATATGTTGTTGATTCTGCTTTTCCCCTGCAGCTGATAATGAGGCCAGTTACAACGTCAGAATACTTATGAGTGTCTTATGATATAATATAATATATAATATATATATATAATATAATGATTATAATACTTATGAGTACTTTGTCTATAAAATGTTGTGATGTGATTTGTTTTTTTTATAGGGAAAATTGTCATCATGCAGGATTTTAGTTACAAGTCTTTGGGGGCAGTCTTAATCTTAATGTTTTTTGTATGAATATGGACAGTATGAATGGGTTCAGCAAAAAAGAAACATCATGGGGCAGCAGCGGGCCCTCATTAAAAACTCATTAATTATTATATGTTATGAATGCTTAAGCCTTAAATTAATAATTTAAATAACATAAATGAATATTTTATCTTTTGGGAAGAAAATGTTGACGAAAATGAATTGCTTGAGCTTGACAGTTCCCATATCAGGTATTGACACTTACTGACCTTTATTAATAAGTTGATCTTTATGATTCACAACTTTAGAAAATTTGAAAAAAAGGCCCCTCACAGGTTCCCAGAGGGTCTTTGCTGTAATCTGCTTGTTTTGTCTGACTAACAGTCCAAAGCCCAGTTTACCAGAATAGAAAAAAAGAAAAAGAAAAGACAAATAATGACATCTGGGACATTGGAAAAAGAAAACATTTGGATTTTTTGTTTAATTAACAACTTAAAGAAATTGTGGATTATCATCAGCTCATTTTAAATAATTTCTTTATTGTTCTACAAGAGGATATGCAAATTATTAAAAGCATGTATGCAACACACCCATTTTGTTGTATCAAACTATTAAACCGGTAAAGGAGAAGTTGAGTAGGAATATAACGAATATTAGATGTTCATGTTGTTTATTTATCTGTTTTTTCTGTGTTTCCTTGTGAGGATGTCAAAAGGTCCTCACAAGGCTGTGAACCTACAGGAGTCCTCCTTGTGTCTGTCAAATACGTACAGGTGTAAATACCGGCATATGGTCATGGGTGTCGTCCTGCGTGTGTTCTCCCTCCTCTTCTTCCTCGTCTTCCTTCTCTTCTTCAGCTTCGCTGTTCTGTCTGTGATCTTCCTCGTCCTCCAGCTCTGAGCTCGACTCCTCCCCTTCCTGCCACGCCTCCTCGCTCTTACACTCCCCTGCCTTCCTCAGCTCTGCACCAACACACACACACACACACACACACACACACACACACACACACACACACACACACACACACACACAATGACCAAAAATGTAAAAAAAATGTGGTTGAACACATTATTATTACATGTATAGTAATGCACTGAAAAAAATATAAGTATATTTTAGTGCCAACACTGCAGCCAAGTTACTTCCGAGTTGCAGCTAAAATATTATTTATTCTCAATTGAAGTAGCCATGTTTATTTTACTAATATTTGTATTGTATTGTATATATTTATATATATGTTTACAAAATGACCAGTAAAAGAGCTTCACACTTGGTTGGAGTAGCGTGATGGTCCACTGTTGGTATGGTAGGCACGTATGTGTGTGTGTGATGTAAACGTGAACACGAGCGCTCTCGTTAAACGCTCTGATTGGCTGTCAGCATGTGTTTCAGGTTGTGACCAGACCTTTAAAGGACAGTTAAACTATGTGCACACTCTTTGAACCTTTCTCACAAAAACGTAGATGCGCTAAGAAACTTCTCAATAATTACTGAAGGGGTTAATATCTACGAGCAGGTCGTAAACGTACTTACAGATAGTACACGCTGTGGAAAGGCATTTGGAGACTTGAAAGTCTTGGTTCCCATGCTCGATGCCCGTTCCCTTTCTAACCTTGATGACTCCTGAAACTAATATTTTTCTAATATTCGTGGAAATAAACTCAAATAACTGATATCTCCTCATCTCTTCCCGTGTGGCATCAGCCACATGTGACTTACGTTAGCCAATGAAATGTTTGGAGACTTTAAGGTAAACAAAAGGAATACATTTGTTCGTGAATGGCCAATACGAAATATAAAAACACTACATATTCCTGATAACAATGCCCCCCCCCCCCCCCCCCCCCCGATGAGTTTGATTGACAGATGGTTCATCCAATCACCTGCTATGTGTTTTTTGTCCCAAAGTGTTGTTGAGTTAATGTGTTTTCTTTTACGTACTTATTCTAAGCCCAACCCTGAACCTAACTAAGTGTTTTTGTCGCCCAAACACGATCTTTGTTTTTTGCCGAAATCGAACGTTAAATTGTTTCCGTGCCACGGACTGTGTGCTGTTATGAGGTTGTGGTCATTTTTTTGTTTTTATGTGAGCACTTGACCATTTTATGGGGTTTTCTTCAGAGAAGTACCATCGAGGGGCCATCGAGTTGAGTGAATGTTAAAAAGTTACGCAACATCTACTCAACTTACCTCCCATATGCGGCGTACTTCATTCACTTGCTTTCAAAGAATGGCTGCTTTCTGCTTTCTTTTCTGTTTCCATCCACTGACTCTCATTTGTGGGTTTTTATATTGTTCTCGGTGACCTACTGTCTCTGTGGGCAGTGTTTGTTAGTCACACTTAATTTTTAAGTGTGACTAAACTGTCTTCACAATACATTTTACGAGGTTGTATTAAAATGTATTTTATTAGGATATTTATTGGTCGTATGGAAGAAGTTTTGCTGGGCAGTAAAGACACAAACTGCTTTGTTTGTAATGCTTTGATGTCGGCCAACAGAATTCATTCATGTTGTTTTCCATGAATTTAAATTAAATTTCGGTTAAATTTAAGCCCTGTGGTTGTCGCCTCATCCGTCCTCAACATTATGAATGTTTAAATATAAATGAAAACACTGAGGTTAATGTAAAGCGTCTTGCATATGAATTATTCAGGTTCCTCCGCTCTAGTTTCTAAACCACACATGTGACAAGTGACAGCAAGTTCAGAGGTCACAGCATAAAACAATGCATGATTTACTTGAGCCTATATGGCTCGACATTGAACCTGCACTATATATGAGTATTTATTATGTAAAATTAACTTTGAAATCTTTGGATTGGCAGTTATTTTACACAACTTCCATCTATTTCTAAATGTTTTAAAGATCTGTTCTGGGATCAGAAGTGGTGTCTGTGGCACTCTGCCATGAATTATTTTATTTATGGCTTCATAGTTCAAGACTTAATTAATTAATCCTATTTTTTTCTTATTTATAAACGATGTTCAAGACCAATCGATAACTCTTAGAATCTGCAAACATGAGACATGCATGTCTAATATTTGTTTTATACATTTCTCTGTTTTAGACTAAAGACGGTAAAATTTAATTTATTTAATTCACTGTGTCTCGTGCATATTGTGTCATATTTTCTGTTTGTACGTCACGTCTTTAGTGATAACTTCAAATTATTTTATATTTCATAGCAGTGTACGTTTGGACAGTTAAACTTAATTTCATCGTAAGGGTTCCTCTGTGATTCGCAAGCAGTACATAAAAGTTATATAAATAAAGTATTTCTCAGAAAGATTCCTTATATTTTCCAGTCTCTCTTGATAAAATCTGAGAAGCTTGACCTTGAAAGTACTTCTGTTCTGTTCCTTCTTTTTCCTTTTTCTTCCACTGGCAGAATTACTTTATTTCAGCAGGTATTTCATCACGGGTTGGGCCCGGTTCACAATGAAAAAGAAAAGAAAAAGATGTGGCCCCAGTGACTTTTGCGTTGACACATCAAATAATCCTCGCATGTCTTCAGAAGACAGCGCAGAGAGGAACATCAATGAGGAAACTCATATTTCATGTTCTTTCCGGCTTATTTCTCTTGATGTGACAATTCCATTTGTGTCTCCAGGAAACGTGGCTCCCAGAGACTTTGTAATAAGGAAGTGAACTGCTGAAGGCCCCCGACCAAACCAAGACATATAACATCAGATATCCCAGAACATGTGTTCCATAAAACATATTTATTCAGTTTCAAACTCAAAAACCCATCAGGACTGTCTACTTTAGGTTTGTCAGATTCGATAGACATTATATTGTTATATGCATATATATATAAATAAATGTGTGTGTGTGGGACTTATTTATAGTACGGATCTGCATCATAGTGAAATATAATAAATTCTTTGAAAATACTGTGACTTTATCAGTTTTTTTCACAATTTATGTTGTTCTAAAATGAAAAACAATATAAAAAACACTTTAATATTTAGATTGAGTCCAACATGGCTACTGGTGTCCCTTCACGAACCTCATGACCTTCTGGCTTCTGTATCTTTGTGTGAATACTACAATCACTATGTTTTGTTGTTGTTTTTTGTGTTGGCGGATTTGTGTGTGTGTGTCACCTGAGGAGGTGATGTGTGTGTCTTCTGTGATCTGCTCCAGTCTGCCCAGCAAAGCTTCGACGTTGGCTTTAATCTGAGTCAACTCGGACTTGATCCCCTGAAGCTCTGCACCTTTCACTGCTGGTAGAGAGGTATAGACGGAGAGAGAAGGGGAGGAGAGAGAGAGAGGGAGAAAGAGAGAGAGGGAGAGAGAGGGAGAGAGAGGGAGACGTTAGCGCCCGTTGTCTGATTAACAAGTCTGCAGAGCCGACCAGACCTTTAACTTGTAAAAGGTCAGAATGGTTCAAAGATGATTATGTTTTCTGGGTTGTTCTCGAGGTGATGATCCATTATGATGTCTGTCTATTAGTCAAAGGCTCCTGGAAGAGACTCAGTGTTCATAAAGACTCCAGTGTGACCAATGGAGCCATGAAATAATTTTACCACAATTCATTTCATCAACAGGCAGCAGGGACTCGGTTTGAATAACCAAAGAGATGTCTTAACGGCTCGACCTCAACGCTCGACCCTCGAACTCTACGGCAGAACTCTGAGTTCAGGGAAGACGAGAGGAGAATTCATTGGGAAAAGACAACTGAAAGACAACTGAAGGTCCGGCTGAGCTCGTGTTTTATTTGTTTGTTGTCGGAACTGAACTTCACCTCCTGAAGTGTACAATTAAACAGCAATGTTGCTTCGCAGCAAAATTCCAAACGGTCGTTATTTGGATAAACTCAATGGGATTCTTCTCGCCTGAAAACGGATTCAAAGTGACATAATAACAGCTCTTAATCCGCCTCATAGCCTCATAGTATCATAGTATCAAGGCACCCAGACGCAATGCATTGTGGGGCAGCAAGCGCTCACGTCTCACACTAAAAGGTGCATTATAAATCCAGGCCCAACTACGCACCAGCTACCAGATTTAGATAGATAGATAAGTACTTTATTGATCCCCTAAGGGAAATTCAAACGTTACGTCAGCATGCACTCTTGTCTAACCCTCCAAGATGGAAGATCATAATCATATCTTATCAAGATCATGATTCTTTTTTTTGTTTCCTGAGCTCGTCTTTGTCATCTTCCTGCTGGATTTGTTTCTCTCGTCTCCTATAGAACGAGTACAGTTTGGTTCTCCATCCTTCGCCTGTGGTTGGGTACAAGTGGACGGCAAGTCAGGGAATCCCCAAAAAAAAGAGAATCATCTGGAAACCATGAATATTTCTAGCAGATATCAACCGTCGTGCCAACTCAGACTCAGACTCCCTGCTGTGGGTCGACGTGATGGATGAACTGTGTTGAACTGGTTAGACAACTTATTCATCTTTTTCATAACCGCAGCTCTGTTGAATTCCTTCTGGAATTTATTCTTTTTTTTGATCGCTTCTGAGCAAAACGACGGTTTCTTGTTTGTATTGTTAACATGTGATGTCGTATTCTGATTGGTGCATTTTACTTACTTTGGAACTGTATAATTCTTAAGAAAAACCTCCTAAACGTAAAATACATTTGTTATATTTTACACTGACGATCTAAGTTGAGAAATTTAGTTTTTCTCATAACACCTGCAACATTATATATATATATATATCGGGTCTATAAAAACATTTTAAAGTCCATATTGGCGTGTTGTTATCGAGGCTGAGACAGAAATTGGGCTCTCTTTCCCAAAAAATAAATGTTAAGTTTCATAATTTACGAGGAAAGGATGGTTGAAGCTGTTTTCCTCTCTGCGTTGGATTCGGTGGAGATATTTACGGCTCCGGGCTCTTTTAGATGCCGTATATCACCACGGCCTTGAGATTCATAGCTGCAGAGTTATGGGGCGATGCTTACTTTGCCAAAACACCTATCTGGTGTACGTGAGCAGGATCAGCGTTTGTGTATTTATACACCTCAACGTTAACACGTATTCATTGTATTTTGTTTGTTTTTATTTGATAAATGTGTGTTCTTTAATTTTCATTTGTGTTGCGTCTGCATTTATTGTACGTATACCTCGGCGCCATTGGAAATGAGGGTTTTTTATTGTGTTTTATGAGGTTTCAAATTAAATAAACAAATGAGTAAGTAAGTTATGCATTGGAAACACATAAAACGGGGTTAGGATAATTGATTTGTTTTGCTTTTTTATTTACAAATTTATTTATCAAAAACCTTATTTTTTTACCATATGTTGGACATTTGATTTACCTGTATAATGCATCCATTCTGTTTTTTTTGGGATACATTTTGTTTGTTCTGCAATTAAAAAAGAGAATAAAATCCTATTGAGATGTCAGTAAAGAGAGAAGAGGTGATTAGGGAGAGACGGACCAAGTGATGAATACATTAGTGGCACTAGAGAGCAGCTGAAGCCACGCAACACATCTGGTGGTTGTTTTTGTTTCACTGCAATTAACTTAAAATTACTACCATATTTCCCAACTCTGTGTGTGCATGTGTGTGTGTGTGTGTGGTTGTTGCTCAATACATTCACATCTCTGTCTCTCTGTCCTCTTTTTCTTTTCTCCATCTTTGCTTCGACCATTGTCCTCTGCTGTCTTGCTGCTCTTGTCCACTTGTTTCCTCTCCCCTACGAGTCCTATCTACTGGTCACTTTGAATTTCCAAAAATATAGTTTTCTTAAAATAAAACTAGCCCCCAGCTTCAACATATGTGGCTCTGGGTACCCCCCATGCATCAGGTTTGGACTCGTCAGTTTCCACTCTTTCAAAGTAAGCTTTTGTCTTCCACAGGAAGTTAGGGTATGCCGCTGACATTCACTTGACTGACTAACAACTCAGGTGACCAGCAGTCTCATTTTATCGCGTTAGCGTAGACGCAACTTAAATGGCGTTTCTCGATCGAGGCGAATTACTCGTTTTTTCTGGGTTGTGTAAATAGAAAGAAACACATCATCTGCATAGAAGTTAACCTGTGTTCCCAGTATAAAATGTACTTCCTTACCTAATAAATGCATAATTTAACGACTAGATCTGTGCAGCTCTGAAACATCGTCTTTATGTGCATCGGTGTGTAAATCACAGCTGTACATGCAGGCGTTCCCACAGTGAGGGTATATGGAGGGTCTGACATTCAGAATCAGAACCATTTATTGCCATGTATGTTTACACATACAAGGAATTTGTCCTGGCGGGAAGGTGCATACATTTAACATTTAACAATACACATGTAACAGAGACGTTGACGAGACGATCACCTGGACAGATCCTGGTCTCGTCTGACGGGATAATTGATATGCCATGCTTGTTTAGTCCGTTGGCAAGCACTTTAAATACCACCTGTCTATCAGATCTGTGCAATGCGTTGGGTCCAAAGCCTCCTCCTCCAGTTTTAATAAAAGTCAGATGTTATAAAGCACTTGGGGTAAAAATGTAATTCTCCCTGAAATTCGAAACATTTCGGAGGACAAGAGGAGCGAAAAGGCACAAAGGAATGATTTAAATGTGGATGTTTGACAACTTAAACTCAAAGTGTGGCTGCTTGGATCTTTCTGACAGGATTTCAGAGTTTTGGTGTGCAGGGAGCCAGTCTGAGATATCTGAAAGCGATACTTTAGTTTAGAGGTCAACGCACAACTTTGTCTTCACTGGTTAGCTATGAATCTAATGAACTAATCTAGGGAGATACTTTAAGCTTAAGTTGTGCAGGATCAAAACGATACATGTGATTTGAAGGTTTTATGTTGAAAGTGATATAGTTCTATGACATGCAAAGACAATGTAAATTCAATCTAAAATGCATGAATTGAGACAACTCTGCATGACTCAGTGGTAGATCCTTCAATCAGAGGATCGGCGGTCCTTGGGAAAGACGCTTAACCACAAATTGTGCCTACAGTGTATTAATGTGTATGTTGGGCATGATGGGCAGGTGGCATCCTGCATGGTAGCTCCTCCCACCAGTGTATGAAAGGGTGTGATTGGGTGATGTAGCATTAAAGCGCTTTGAGTGGTCCGAAGACTAGAAAAGCTACAAGTACAGGCCCATTTACCATTTGAGCTTTATACAAAGATATGCTCTCACACCGAAACCTAAAGACTATATGAACTTAATGGAAATAATAAAACATAATAGGTACGTCAATGGTGATTATGCTGATTTGGTGCTGATTTGTTTTCTTGACCCTTGCAGGGTTAATGGATCGGTCAGGATCAATGTGGTTGGGTCAATGTTTTGTCATAGTGGGGCATGCATTTATCAGGCTTCACCCACTTTACCCAATCAGACCAGCAGATACATTGTAACCCTTGTTCTATGAGCAAAGGCGTCTTTGAAAGAGGACCTGCAGCTATCAGCAATGTGTGCTGCTCTGTAAACTGAAGGGTTCAAACATATATGTATACCTTTTACGTGCCAAAGAATTGTGACGTGGGAATAAGAGAGCATAAGGAGAACATAGATTCTGCGTCCAAAATTCACGGCCAGCTACCGCCAAGACTTCTGGGATCTGAACTTGATACAGCGCCAGTCAAAGCTAAAGTCTCAAAGTTCCCACCGTTACCCTCGTCTGCATCCCGTGTTCCCATTGGATTGTCACCGCCATGGTAGTTATGTCAGTTTTTATTTTCCACAAAACCTCTGGTGTTGTTTGATTTTAACAATATACATCATGTAACTGAGGAGTCGTGCAGGGCGATGCATTAGTCTCCAAAAGTAAAGCTACTTCAGATTTCAATCAACAAGGGGAAACGCAGCTGAAATCAAAAACTGCTGTTTGTAAAGAAAAAAGAAAAAGGAGCTAACGGGAGCAGTGTTTCTCTCCAGATCCATGATATGTGATGTGAAATTCAAGTTTAATGAGCAGAAGGCTGATATAATGGGACAACAGTTGCAGGGAGGCTTGAACCTTCCACTGTTAAACATAGATGTGAAAGACAGATGAAGGGAAGGTTTGGGTCACAAGGAGGGCGAGGAAAAATCAACCAGTGAGGAAAGGAGGATGGATATACAGGCAGAGAGAAAGAGTCTGATGCCATGAACACCAGCAAGATGATTATACTGGTGTACTTCATTATATTACATATTTACATTCAGAATCCTAAAATCTGACTATTTCCCTGTTTACTAAAACTGCCAACACAACAGCATTTACTGCAATTTCTAATTTTAACAAAATAATTAGCCTTGTTGCTACTTCAGCTACAGACAATGTTATTGTTTATTAAATGCTTTACAACCTTTATTTTGTGACGTTGTGGTTCACTTTTACACTGTGATCTGTCTTTATCTTATTCATTTTTTTACTGGTAAATCAGTTTGACATGTATCTTTAAAATGCATATTGTGGACCTTGTCATCGGCTTCTCTTTTAAATCATCCAAAAAAAGTGATTATATTTATTAAAGGAGTGAGTTAGTGACAGTGTGGGCTCCATGATAACGGGCTTAGCAAAGAGTCGATTGTACTCGTCACTAACATTTATAAAGTTTAATTCTAAACTAAGCTACACTTTTTGATAATAATGTTATTTTCCAATAATTCACATTTGAACAAAACAAATATAATACACAATACAATACAATTTTGAACATTTGTTTAATTTTGATGGACTTGGATTTCTTTGGCATTCTATCATCTTCAACTGCTTCACAAAACAAGAAGGGGGATTATGTTTATTACGGCTAGTATCAATGTTATAATTAATAAATAGTATGTTAGAACTTCGGCTAACAGATGCAAAACAACTTTTTTTTGTCAAGGCAGAAGGAACAATTTGGGAAGTTTTCATAAACACGTTTGAAACAGACTCACATCTCTGTTTGTGGCCGTTGCTGGTGGAGAGGACGGCGGCGTTACGCGGCAGCAGCTTGACGGGCAGGGATTTGACCCGTCGTACCAGAGGCAGCGCCACCCGCTGGCGTTTGACGGGCACCACCCGAGGGACCGGAGACACCCTGCCGTGGTACTCGAACAACCTGAAGAGAGCGAGGAGAGGGGAGCCAGAAAACAGATCAGATGATTAGAGTTTGGTAAATTGTTAATGGACTCGTAAAGCTCTTTAACCCTACATGTCATTCACCCATTAACACCCATTCATACGCTAATGGGAGGGGCTATCATGCACGGTGCCACCCGACCATCAGGGTTATCTCTGCATCAATACACTACTGGAGTCTGGATATTTGACTGGATGGGTGTGCATTTTTTATTAAAATGCATGAAACATTACTTGGACCAAAAAAATAAAAACACTTTTGCTTGAGAGTATCACTTATCTTCTACATTTCAGTTTTATTTAGCGCTGTTTCCTCCATTCTTTCTCTAGCTCGCTTAACCACTGCTCCCCTCCCTCTTTACACCAACACCACAGGCAATTACTGTCTGGCACCACAAAAAAAAAAACAAGAAAAAAAACAACAACAACAAGTGGACACTTAAAAATGAAGGTAAAAATGTTAAACACTTCTGGTTTTGTCTCCTGAGAGGCTCGGCCTGCACTTATTTTATTATCCGAGGCCTTCGCCTGCATATGTGAAAAATCCAAACAGGTTTTTGTGTTGAAAATAAATACGTATGTTAGAGATGAATACATCCCACTTTCCCCCCGATGCCATGATCACTTTCATCTGTACGTGCTACCACGCTACTCTCCTGCTGGTTTATCCCCTCTCTCATTACCCCTCATCTGAGCTGTTGTGTCTGTTTCAGATAACCGATAACAGAAGTCAGTAAAGAAGTCCCGGCTTCCTCTGAGTCTCTCAAAAAGAGGATTTCTTCTCCAGTTAAAGTCATGCATTCCCTTACTCTGGTCTCAAATTGTGCGTAGAACACAAACCAGAGCAGAGGAACTACTCGGCCTTCTCATCTTTACTGAGGGAACTTGTGTGGTGTGAGGAAATATGAGACTGAAGTGAATGTATTCCATGTCAATTTTTGTCAGCATTATCGGAGAACCTTTCTTTTCACTGAAAGCAAACAGAGGACTTAGGTTTTGTTCCCGAAACCCTAACATTTGGGACGGTTTGTCGAACTTAAAGTTTGTTTTTGTGGCATAAACCTAACTGTACGTACTTATTTCAATCCCAAGCATGATGATTTCCTCAGTGGTTTTCTTGTAAGTGTGTTGGACTGGCATTTTGGTTAAATGCCTGAAAAATAAAACCGAAACACTCCACAAGTGGTGCAATGAGACGACTCAACGTCATCACGAGATCACTTGCTGGCCTTCAGCTTATTAATGGTGGTGATGTCAAATCAGGTGGCCGCGGTTTAGATTGTTTTATAGACTTTTTATTGTTAAATATCATAAACGTTTGTCTTGAATTTTCACCAATGGAACCGGGGGGATGCTCGTTTCTGGGTTGGCCCAGAAAAACACATCATTCTGCACCCTACTTTAAACTTTTTGTACACTATAGAAAGAAAATCTACAATAATATAGATAAACTATGTTTAGGCTATTAGCATAAATTCAGTTCATCATTATAATAATAGTAATAATGATAATGATACACCCGATCCCTGTGGGTGTTGGCCATCTCATTGAGTTGAGGATAATCGGATTTGGGATTAGGATCGTCCAACCATACCGTTTACTCGTGAAGATAAAACCAGAGCGATGCACAGACATAGAAACACACTTTGAGATGGCTGAGATCTCAAGACTGGCAGGAAACTGATAATCTGCAGTTTTGAACATTGTTTCCCTGAAAAAAAGTAATCTGTGGAACACATGTTGAACAAATAAAAAAAATCAGAGGTGAAAAACAATATAGACTCAATCTGAAAAACAAGTTTGAAAGCTGCCAAAGAAATATCTGGACATCGCAAGCCTTTTGAGGACACTTGAGTTGCTCGATACTGTCCAAAACCGATCCAACAGACCTCGTGAAGCTGAAACCAAGAACTGCTGAAAGATATCAGAAGCAGAAATGCTTTAGTTTTTAATAAGAAGTGTGTTTAGTGTTACTTTGTGATGCATTTGCTCTGACGAAACATATTAATGTTGAACTTTTTGATGAAAAACTAAATCAGAGGCAGAAATGTGACACGGGGTCCTGAACATATTAACTCCTCCAGATTGTATGTGGAGGAAACCTTTGACATTCTCTCTGTGAGCAGAAACTTTACAGATGTTCAGGATATCCGTAACAGCAGTAAATGAGTGAGCATTGGTCAAACTACTCAGAGGTTAAAGGCTGATGTGAATTTGTTCCTAAACACGAAAAAATAAATTCAATAAAAACAATAAAGGTATATATTGATGGCCAAAGTGCAAAACCTGCAAAATGATCCAGGAAAATTGGGGGAAAACCTCCTATCTGCACTTTTTGTATTTTTTATTATGTATTGGGTATTCTTAACAAAAAACAAGAAAACATTTTTTATTTTTTTTTTATTTTCCAAAAAGTGCATTTTTCAGAGGTCTTGCTAGGTTTTTATAACAAACTGGGCAATAAAGCTATGGGCACTGGATGAAAATGATGCAGACAACAATAAGATACAATTATTTTTAGGATCTTTTAGGATCTTGTGTGGGATCCGACCCACTAGCGTCGATGACAAGTACTAAGAAAACATAATATTAATAGTCAATCTTCATGCTGATGGTCTTGTTTACTTGTTGTGAGTTATTTTGAAAAGACGCTATTTGACACATTGGGGTGAGGATTTGTTGGGAGTAGCGATATAGCTAGCTAGGATAGGCTCCAGCAACGACCCTTTGAAACACAATGGAGGGATGAATATTAACAATGTCTAAATTGGACAACATCTTTGGCCGGCATTCGTAGAAATCCCTCAAAAAAGATAATGCACCGTAAATCGTTGATATCCCAGGAAAGATTTTGGATGTTATCCATGTAATTCGGGCAGGAGGTGGATGGTTCCAACAAACAGCGATCTTTCAGCCAGGAGACGAGACATCAATGTTAATGTTTTTGTCACCTATATTTGTGTTGTTAAGTGATGTCAGTTTTGTGGTTATTTCAACCACAAATTACAATCTATTCCTCAACTTAACCAAGTACTTATTGCCTCAACCAAACTGAGTTTCCTGTGAAAAAGGAATTTTATTTTGAAAAGACCTTTCGTAGGATATCAGCTGTTTGAAGATACATTGCCCAGTTCATAGCCCAGCAAGGAGGTGACTGGCAGACTCTATTTCCTACTGAGATTGAATAAAACGATCTGTACACCTGTTTCTTTAAACTTTGTGTTGGAGAAATTGATTTGACGGTTTTTACACGGAGGTACGTTGGGTACCATGGAGCTGATCAAACTGTCCACGTTAAAACAATAACTTCCCATCTTGACAAGATTATTCAATTCGGACAACACGTCTTATTCAATAGCCTCAGTTTTGTCATACTTTGGTCATAGTTAATAAAAAGCAGTAAAACATGTAATGAGTTGTGACTTCAACCTGGGTCACGAAAGTTGACGATAGTTTGGGAGATCTCATGTAATGTTGTTTACTTTAAGTCGTTTGTTTTGGTCCCATCCATGAGGTTTTTACAAAACCTAACTTAAGTATTTACTGCGACGTATCACCGTGATACACAGTGTGTTAGAAAGGGGTCCGATAAAGGTTTATTATGGGATGAGATGGAATGAGAACGTGTAAGAAATACAAATATTTTAACAAATAATTATGAGGATTAATGTATTTTTAACAACCAAAACACAGCCGCAAATCTTTGATCCATGTCGCCCACACCTGGACGTTTAACTGCATTAACTTTGTCTGTTTGCGAGCGGCAGAACGAAGTAGGAAAGAACTATAAACACCACTTAAACAGAGAAAAAAACTCTCATAGCATACTTATTGTAAAAGTTTATGACCCAAAAAAATCAACAAAATTAGGTAGGCAAAAATCCTCCGCCTCTATTTCACAGATTTATAATAAAGTATTGCATTAAACATAAAATCATCCTTAACACATAACATTAATTCATTATTTTGTGGACTTTTGGCTGTTGAGAATAAAAAATAAACCTTGGAGTTCCCAAAGAGAAGCTGAAGGAGTAAATAAGTAGAGGGGTGTCTGGGATACTTTGTTCGGCCTGCTACAACAAGATCGAGCAAATAATAAAATGTACTTTACTAAAACTCCACAACAATGTTGTGCTTCATTTGTCGATGTGATCACTCAATGTTGAAGTCAACATTATACTTACAGTAGATAAAGTCATCAACTGTACTATTTCCTGTCAGATACTAAACTCTCCCTCTCTTGTCTCTATACTTCTGGCCCATGTCTGTTTTTCATGAAGGGGTCATGTCTCTTCAGTACAAAATGAAGGGAGATTTTGACGCTGATGCATAAAATTATATTGTAGACAATGATGTGCTTCAAAATTTTGTGCCAACATTTTTGGGAAGGGCCTCCGAGGAATTTTGGCTCGGAAGAACTCGACTGGAGCCCTGTCGGCCATATATCTCTGCTGACGCTCCGTCAGGCCTGGTGTGCAGCTGCATTCACTTCTGATTGTTGCAGAGTACTTTTGCTTTAAGTCTGGTTTTCAGCAGTGAGAGACACAATTGGTGAGATGGAGGTCCATGAATTGATTAATTAAGATCATTCCACTGCTTGGCCATGCAACTACTCCTTGGTCGCCTCGTCTGTTTGATTCTTTTGTAAAATCCCTCAAATGCAGATAGTGTAATATCGGCCAGCTCTAACTAGGTGGTCTCACAACAGAATATCATGTGTGTCTATAAACAGATGGAAATTTCAACTTTCTCTAAAACTAAAGTTCAGGAATTGGTCCAAAAAACTGTGAGGAATAAGGTGTCCGGGTTGGATTTCTTTCTTTAATGCTTAAATTTAGCCGGTACGAGCCCTGAAGCAAAACTACTGTTCATAATATCTTGGATGTTAGTCCAAATAGTCACACAAACCTCTTTATAAAAGCCAAAGAGTGACAACATCTGTGGGACGCACTGAAGGTTACATATGACCAATGATTTCCTTTAGAATAGAAAGTGAGACGGGTGCAAACTGGTTACAGCAGTACATCCGAACATGGGACCATGACGGATGGATCGTGGGAATGGGAATGAGATGTCTGCACCAATAATCGCAATCTAGTTGAGAAAAAAGTAGAAGAAACCAGCAGCTTCGGGGTTAATAATAGCGTTGATCTAATTATAAGGAACAAGAGTTTTGTGGTTGGTACATCACAACGCACTGTACCAGATGGATCAAGCTTGAACATATTCAGATCCGAACTATAAAATAAGTCTGACAACGGTTTCCTACAGTTGAAGCTTTCCTTTCAAACAGTCAGCACCCCCTCTTCCAATAATCCTTTCTCCAAGGGAATACAAACATTGTACAATCCAGTGGTAGAGGCTTCTGAGAAAGAGCTAACCTCGCCAGCACTCCAGGCTCCTGTGCCTCCTGTGAGATGCAGAGGATAAACCACATGGACCGGAAGTAGACCGCGGGTTAAAGTCCCAACCCCACTAGCAGAATGATAAGGTTGAGCCAGAACTGCTGACTCAGCACTGAGATAGGTCTGACTGTGTGTGGTGTATGCTCAACAAATCCCATGAGGGTACAAACTCTCTGGCTGACCCTTTAGCTGCCTGTGAGGACAGCTAATGTGAGTGTTTCTGATGTATAATTCAGAAGATAAACGGACCACAGCTCTTCCTTGCCACGGGAGACGGAGAAACTTAGATTACCCTTCTTCCCTGTTTCAGACGGACAAAACTTGATGTGCTATGACAGGAGTCAAGAGAGGGTTTTGGAAGCTGTTTCTCTCACAAGCACGACTGTCTCTTTGTGAAACACGAAACCTCGGCACCTCGACGGTTTCAAAACCTCTGCATACAACGGCACTGGATAACCCCGCTTTCTGTTTTATTTTTCTTCCCAGGGTGAAACGCAAGAATCCCATCCTGAGATCGGAGGCATGTGTTGGTTTTGACATCCGGGATCATCTGGATACATCGTCGCTGATTCATCTCAGCTGGACGTCTTTACTTTCTGTCCTGCTCAGAGCACACACTTACAAAAAAATAAAAAAGCCTCTCCTACTGGCACATGTGTTTTTATTAGGGATGCAACGATACCACTTTTTACAAACCGATACGAGTACGAGTATTTTTATTTGTGTACTTGCCGATACCGAGTACCGATACCGATACTTCTTAGATTTGGTCTCCATGAAAGTGCAATTAATTTGGAGGCAGATTTTATTTTATCCTCTGCAGATTATGTCAAGCCTATAGTACAAAATTAACAGAAGGCTATCCCAAGCTTTAAACGTCTTGTGGAAGTCCCTCTAATGTCGGACCATAAAACGCCCCGTGTCCGGGTTCATAATGTAAGCGATAATATTAGGGATCGAGCAATTATATAGGAAGCTGTGTTCCAAGTTATGTTTCCGGTGCTTTTATTGTGGAGGGAGAAACGGAAAGGAAAAGAGGAGTGGAATTGTGGGATATACGTGTGTGAAGGAGATAAAAAAGTGGTTCAAGTTACCCTGCAGCGTGTTTTCATTTTATTATAATTACAAATATAGACACACAACAGACACTCGGCTACAATAATATCATCCGTAGCCGCACAACAGCGTCTGAATGAGGCCGCTGCCAGCGCTACTTCTGGTGGATCAGCAACAGTTTGATTCAAACCGGCAGGACGGCAGTCATTTTTTACTGTGTGAACGCGACGCACATTACTCTACACACCTTGCTGCAAGAGCCGCAAGAGAGCGACGAAAGAGCCGTATGCGGCTCTGGATCACGGGTTGCCGACCCCTGCCCTAGACGTTGAAGTCAGGTAGGACAACAAATCTTTTTCTCCACAAAGCGCGACCAGTTTGTTGTAGTGAAATACTGTTGAGTGGTATCGGTTCTTGGTATCGGCAATTGAAACCGATACGAGTACGAGTATTTTAACGCAGTATCGGCCCCGGGGCATCCCTAGTTTTTATGTGTGTTACCAAAGTGAAGATTCAGTTTCAAAGTCCTGAACTCTCATGAAAAGCAGGGGAGACGTACAGCACATGACAGGGTCCAAGGATTTGTTGAAGGAAGTTTAAGGACGGGGCAGACAGATTCAGTTGTGCTTTTGTTTTGTTTTTACCCTCAAACAGTGTTTGCCTCATAACTGGTCTTGGTGGAACATTAATAGTTCCCACACTGTGACACAGCAGCAGAGGTCAATGTAAATGGATTCAATTTGGCCAGATGTTTTCTCAGATTGGCTAGAGATGCAGGTACAGCGAGTAAAACAAATCCAATCCCACCGTAAAGCAGATAATCCCCCGGCCATGTAGTCCGTAGAGAATCTTTCGTTTTCTACTTTGGAACGGGTCTCGCTGTTCTTGGACGCCATTTAAATCAGTTCTTCTCGTTTGATAATATAATTATGCACAATGAGGGGAAAATTCACTCAAGAATTTGCACGGTTTTTGCCTCCATTAAACCTGCACGAACCAAACAAAAAGAGGTTCACGACGCACCCATGACTGCAGCTGCCAAGCAAAGACAAAAACGTCTCTGTGCCTTGGTTTGCACATCATAATATTGGGTAATGTGCACACATTTGGCGTAAAATTGGCCCCATTTCTACGCAAATAAGCCTCACTGCAAAGACAAAGATCTATGCATAGAGCCACACACAGCTACAGTGAAATTGATAGCGTTCAATGTCTTTTGTGAATGGGACTTTGATACGAGGCAGATGGGGGTTGTTGGTGATGCACAAGAGGAACCGCGGTCCTTTTCCTTGTTAGCTTCGCCACTGAATTTGAGATCGTATGAACTTTTAGCACTTTGAACCCAAAGAGACACACAAGGCTCCTCTTCTACAGTTCATCATATACTGGTCACCTGAATTCTAAGACCTACGAGCATCAGATCAATCATGTTTGGTTATTGCTAAAGATAAGCCCCCTCCACCCCCCCATGGTCAAGACAAAGGGGGAAAAAGTGCTTCAACGCCACCTTCGCTCCATTGTTATAGCTCGACGTGTTGAATTGGGCCTCCAAACAACCTTCTGCCACAGGGCTCTGAGATTTAACTCCCGCTGATAGCCATAAGCAGCAGAGCCAAGAGTCCACGTGTTCAAACCCCGGCTGCAGCTCCTGCTGGAAGAACCCCAAGTACCATCCTGCCCTCCTACCTGTCGTAGAAGTCTTCTCTGTAGTAGTCGTAGTCAAACTCGTAGCCACTGGGGAAGAAGCACAAAGATGCACAGTGTCAGGCGGTGCGTCCCATAACATGAGCATGACGCCACATTTAAAACATGTGGGAACAGAAAAACGTTTTTGGGGTTTCCCGTGCAGTTTATGGGTTGCATGTACACAAATTAAAAAACGCATTAAAAAAAATGCAACAATTACAAACTGTGTGGGAGACAAAAAAGAAACCACAACATACTTCTAACCCCAAGAGATGGTGAGAGAGACATAAATATGAACCCAAACAACAGGGAAACTGGATTCTCGTGAATTATGTATATTATGTGTCATGTTTATATTTTACAATTGTCCTGAAAGGGTTTAGGCGGACACATCAAAATCAGAGGTTATAAAACAACTACATAAGTGTAAACCACGTTGGAGCCTGTATTTATGCTATTATGTGACCGTCGTGGCTGCTGGCTTTATGTTTTTATTTTTTTCGGATTGTCTGTCAAATTCTCATTCTCCATTCTCATAAAAAAGCAATATATACGATTTTTTTTTCAAATTTGTCAGAAACGTCCATGTGGACACGAGGATAAACTTAAGGGGAATTTAAGTGGTTGAAGTCACTGGGATCTCACATCCTTCACATTCCTGTGACCTCCATCTCTCAGGAATGCCTCGAGGGATCTTGGACAGACTTGGATGTGAACTGCTGCTTGACGGAGGCGATCACGTTTCGATCAAAGTGAATCAAATCACTTTGCATTGCATATGCCATTGCTCATATGACAAACCCTGGATTAATTCTATAGGATCTTGAGATTTAAATATGTGACTGCTGGCTAAAATATAAACCATGACAGTTATACAATCTAAGGATGGCTGTCAGCTGTGTTTTAAGTCTTTCTGTTCACTACATTATTCAGTGAATAATAGGTTTTGAAACCACCAGACAAATGTGTTTCATATACACTAGGGATGCAACGATACCACTTTTTACAAACCGATACGAGTACGAGTATTTTTATTTGTGTACTTGCCGATACCGAGTACCGATACCGATACTTCTTAGATTTGGTCTCCATGAAAGTGCAATTAATTTGGAGGCAGATTTTATTTTATCCTCTGCAGATTATGTCAAGCCTATAGTACAAAATTAACAGAAGGCTATCCCAAGCTTTAAACTTCTTGTGGAAGTCCCTCTAATGTCGGACCATAAAACGCCCCGTGTCCGGGTTCATAATGTAAGCGATAATATTAGGGATCGAGCAATTATATAGGAAGCTGTGTTCCAAGTTATGTTTCCGGTGCTTTTATTGTGGAGGGAGAAACGGAAAGGAAAAGAGGAGTGGAATTGTGGGATATACGTGTGTGAAGGAGATAAAAAAGTGGTTCAAGTTACCCTGCAGCGTGTTTTCATTTTATTAGAATTACAAATATAGACACACAACAGACACTCGGCTACAATAATATCATCCGTAGCCGCACAACAGCGTCTGAATGAGGCCGCTGCCAGCGCTACTTCAGGTGGATCAGCAACAGTTTGATTCAAACCGGCAGGACGGCAGTCATTTTTTACTGTGTGAACGCGACGCACATTACTCTACACACCTTGCTGCAAGAGCCGCAAGAGAGCGACGAAAGAGCCGTATGCGGCTCTGGATCACGGGTTGCCGACCCCTGCCCTAGACGTTGAAGTCAGGTAGGACAACAAATCTTTTTCTCCACAAAGCGCGACCAGTTTGTTGTAGTGAAATACTGTTGAGTGGTATCGGTTCTTGGTATCGGCAATTGAAAACGAATACGAGTACGAGTATTTTAACGCAGTATCGGCCCGATACCGATACCGGTGCATCCCTAATATACACGATTTTAAATATTTTGTTTACCACCGTGACACACTTGAAAGAGTATAAACTAATAATTATTAGCACACAAGAGCAGACAAATCTTTAATTCTTTTTATAGAAAAAAGTTTTGGAGCCATAAACCTTTTGTCAGGACCAATGCATATATTTTAAACTATTTTAAACAATAAAGGGTGATTTTTTACAATAACTTTGTTATGCAAACCACGTCAGGAGACAAACAAAAGTCTAATACTGATTAATTCACTGTTTAATAAAGAAGCGCGTTGCATCACACCTCTTTAATAGTGTGTTATATAATAGTGTTTTCGTTAAAAAAAAAGAAAATAATAATCTAACCAACTGTCCTTCTACAATAAGACCCTGCAAGTCTAAAATACTCATGACAGCCGTGATTCCTGGAGGTCTGAGAAGTTAAAAATTGAAGCCGGAGAATTCTTCAGGGTGTCGTTTAACACCTCCAGGTCTCGGCCTCCTCCTCCTTCAGGGTGTTGTTTTCCAGCGTAGGTGGTTTTAAAACCTCGGCCTTCGTCAATTATAGTGGTTTGGATGTCAGTCCCACAAGATCAGCTGCATTTTCTTATTTTCTTTGTGGTCTACACATCTGAAGGTAAATATATTCTCTCGTTGGCCTTCGAATTCAAGCCTTGAAAAAGAAGCTGCGCTTGTTCAGAAACACAGATCTATCGGACAATAAACCCAATTAAATGGCATTGTGTACCTATAGAGAGAGGCGGCCGATCGCTTCAGGATTTTGGGTCTGTTTGGCCTCGGTTCTCCTGCCATGTTGATATCTGGAAGAAAGAAAAAGAAAATAGTAGAGGGAAACTTTCTTTACAGCTTCATGAGGAAAAACGACCAAAAAAACACAACACGTTGTTAAGCACTCAATAAAAGAGATGATTATCAAACGGTCCCTTCAACAGTCAGATCCCCAAAACATTCAGCAAAACTGAAACTGAAAAATAAATAAGAAATCGGGGTTATACATAAAGGGTAATGTAGTATATGGTGTGTTGCCTTGTACTCTCCAGTAGAGGGCGGTGTTAATCCATTTTACAACATCGTCTCCACAGTCAGTCAGGGCAGCTCCCAAAGGCCCCACATTGAACTGACAGCTTTCTATGAATAAATAATCAGACGGAAAGTAAGACATCTGATTTCCAGCTCTTCGGTTTGACACTTTAATCTGTTATTTGTGGTGAAAAGAAAGAAGAAGAAATAACCTCCTCCCCTCAAGTGAAGAAGAGATAGCACATTAACTTTTAACGCTCTGCATTACTTAAAGATATGTGGTGGCAACTTGAAATGAGGATGAACCCATTGGTCATGTTGCTACTGCACCATGGGAACTTAAATACAGTCATGATCTAAGCTGTTTCAATATATTTGAAAATAGGTTAATAAAGAAAGGATCAGGATCATGCTGTCGTGGATCATAGTCATCTGGGTCGTGGCCATGCCTACTACTCATGAATAATTTCTGTGACATCCATTGAATGTGCTGTAACTCTGTTATGTTGATTCTGTACACATGACATCTATTGCTTCTGTCCATCCGGGGAGAGGGATCCTCCTCTGTTGCTCTCCTGAAGGTTTCTTCCCCTTGTTTTTTAGTGGGAGTTTTTCCTGATCCGATGTGAGGTTCCGGGACAGGGATGTCGTATGTGTACAGATTGTAAAGCCCTCAGAGGCAAATTTGTATTTGTGATTTTGGGCTATACAAAATAAACTGAATTGAATTGAATCAGTAAAATATATATTTCATCTTAATTAAAATGCATTTTGTAACCCTGTCCCAAAATATTTGGCCAATCCTCACTTCTCCAAACGCCTGTTTGAGGGATCAGACTTTCAAGGTTCCAGTTAGAATAAGGTTTAGGCTGGGGTTAGGGTTAGGATGGGCCATTTAGTTGTGAGGTTTAAGGTTAAGATAAGGAGCTGGGAAATGTTGGATGTCCTCACAAAGATAGATGTATACAGAACTCCGGCTCGTCTCCGGCCGACTGGACGGAGGAGGAAACGTTCCTTCTCGAAGATCTCCGAGATCGGCGTTTAATTACTCGTTGATTGGCCTGCATTGCCGTCTTATTAATTGCCCCACATTAGCCGACGGCGGACGGATTTTCGGGATCCGCGGCGATCGCGGAGCAGAAAACAAAGCATCCATCGATCGGCCCGCCGGCCGTCCCGGTTCCAGGAACAACGGTTCATTAATGCGGTCCGCGAGAGACTATCTGTCTCTATTATCGCCTGTTGGCCCGCATGGCAATGATTTATAGGCAACCTGTGGAGGCAATGGAGGCTAATGTGGCCCTGTGTGGGATGAGGCCAACAGTGTGTGTGTGTGTGTGTGTGTGTGTGTGTGTGTGTGTGTGTGTGTGTGTGTGTGTGTGTGTGTAAAAAGAGCATTTATGTATATATGTCTGTGTTGATTAAAAGATTAATCTTTAGCCCTATAACAACACTCATCAATATACACACTCACCTACTCACAGATTTTCAAACTTAACAACTCTAGTCATAAACGCAAATAAACCTTAACCCTAAAACTAAACCTCAACCAAACCCTAACTTACCTTAACTAACCTTCAATCAAGTCTTTGCACGAAAATATGATGGTTTACTTTATGGGAACGTGTATTGTGTTCCTGAAAGGAAGCCGAGTCCCCACAATGTCACCGTGTGAACAGCGTCCCCATAACATTAGGAATATACATGTACACACACACACACACACACACACACACACACACACACACACACAGGCCATACAGGGGACATTTCCCAGAAGGCTCCGTCAGTGTAATATTAAACATGTGTTTTTTTCTCTTCCAGTTGATATTACGAGACACGTCCAACCTTTTAAAAACATAATCACTACCTTTTTGCTTTGCTTGGCAAGCAGAACATGACAAATAAAACAACACGATAATGGCGATTGTTTTGGCACTTCACAAAACCAGCAGCGCCAACAAAGTGCTTCACATAAAAGAGGCGATAAAAAGCTAAACGTCATCATAAAACATCTCTAAAACAGTCCGTAACAATTATACGGTCGACTTCATTTACTTCCACATGAAGCATTCGCACTGTTAATTTGGTTTTAAAAGGCCGTTTTGTATCGACCGGCTTCAAGTACTAAACGCTTTGACACCTTCCCTTTGTAGCTGATACGACCCACAATGCATCATTTAGCGTTTTTTAGGAAGTAACTGCCATGTTAACCCATACGCTCAGAGGAGTGTCACAGAGGGTGAAGAGTTTTTGGAAAGATTGAAAAGACTTAAAGAAGAGTCGATAATGTTTGTGTTGCGTTCAGGGACTTCTGCTTTGAAAAACAAGACTCTGCAGGAGACGGAATAAAAGCACAGAGGAGTATGGATTAGCAGGTGTGTGTGTGTGTGTGTGTGTCCTTGCAAACAATTGGACTTCTGCCATCTCCACGCCTGGCTGCGGTCAGAGTTCTGGATCACTGACACAAACATCGGGCACACACACACACACACACACACACACACACACACACACACACACACACACACACACACACACACACACACACACAGTGAAGTTAACAGGCTTGAATCTTCAGCCTCCGGCTGCTGAAAACTCACTTCCACTGCTCATCCGTCCGTCCATCCTTTTATCGTTTTCCCTCGTTCTCCTCCTTCCTTTGATCTTAAGACACATTTCAAACACATGAAGCTCCATCATCCTGCTTTGTGTTTTAAAGGAATTTCAGGAGGTTCAGACATTTTAAAGCATTAAATGCTTTAAAAAAAAAATTCTCCCCATGTCTGCGTGTTTTTTTTTTTTCGCAGGTGCTCCAGTTTCCCTCCCACAATGCAAATGGGTACAGTTTAGGTGAACTGGAAAACACTGGATTTCCCTCTGATGGACTGGTGAGCTGTCAAGGTGTTCTCCGCCTCTCACCCAATGCATGCTGGGATAGGCTGCAGCCCCCAGAGATCCTTAACAGGATGATGGGCTTAGCGAGCGGGTGGGTGTGGGTGGTGTCCTTGTGTGGGCACAGGGCAGCGATCAACTTTCTCCCACATGTGCTGGGTGGAAACAACACAAATGAGCTCTAATGGTGTGTTGAATAAAAAGAAAAACAACCCGCAAAGCAGTAATCAGCTGAAGAGGAGGCCGGAGAACAGACCCCCGAGACTCCACATGCAACTTGTTTCACAAACGGATATTTAATTACAGTTCCCTGTACTTGCACTTCAAGATCAGCTGCTCGTCGAGCCTGTCGAGTCTTGTGGTCGACCACGTTAGACGCGGCACTCAAAATGTACTGAAGCCTTTACACAAGGTCGAAAAATCCTGCCCGGAAAACATCCAAACAATTGTTAAACAGAAACACAAAGGCTTTCATGAATGATCCTCTGAGGGCCAAACGAAATACATCGTTAACGCTTTGTTACAATTCTGGGTGTCTTTCGTTTTCAAGGAAGTCGAGGCAACAGAACCACCGAAGTAGGTTCAGAAAAAGATTGTGTTGCCATCCACGTGAGTCACAATCAAGTCACGTGACTGGCACAGGACAGACGAGTCACATGACTAACGACGGACGTGAAAAAAATGTCTGACGTTCACTCCGTGCTTGAATTGGCGAGAGAAGAGCGAGTTAATGTTGTTGGGCGGCAACTGTGAGCAGCTGTTAGCAACTGTTAGCAGTTCTTAGCAACTGTTAGCAGCTGTTAGCAGATATGAGCAACTGTTAGCAGTGCAGTCCGACAGCATAGCAACACTTGGAACAACCAACTTAATGAGAGGTTTTTGTCCAATATTAAAATTAATTCCCACGCACGCTGCTCACAGCGACCGGCTGATGGCGACGCAGCCACAACAAAGTGTTCAAACTTACTCTTGTAAAATGTAGTTTATCAGGAGAAACTTGAACAAATAGCTACATATTTTCACAGCTATAAGAAAGATATTAGAGCTACATTTGTGACTTCAGCTCTAATTAAAAGAGCATTAAACCTACCGAGGCCATTCAGAAAAAGTGCAATCAAAACAAATATTTTAAAAAGTCAATAATTTATTCACATATCATTTGAATTGTGTTTTTTTTTATATCCAGTAACCCCTGAAAAATGTATTGGCCTACATTTTCCATTTCATTCGAGTGAGTTTGGCTATCGGGCAAATAAAACATATCTGACCGAGCTTTGATGCTCAGCAAAAAAACGTTGTTCGGGCACATTTTCATCCTCTCCCAGACCCCCCACATGAGTTAGAGCGCACACACATACACACACACACACACACACACACTAGTGAAACGTGCTCGCAGCTCCGCCGTGACTGAACATAAACCAGTTGACTCTTGCTGCCCCGCTGGGGGGAAACACTCCGCTCAGCTCTGATTTCCCCTCTGATGTCTTATTGCACAGTAACACAGAGAGGGTGTGTGTGTGTGTGTGTGTGTGTGTGTGTGTGTGTCTGTGTGTGTGTGTGTCTGTGTGTGTGTGTACACGTAAACTTGAGAGGGAAATGTATGGAGTAGCGCTCGGGAGTCGTCAACGTTTCTGCGGTTGCAGCAAGTTCAGTGAACTTAATGCTGATTATTGCTCTGAAGACATAAATCGCTTTTTTAACAACCATCAAAGCAGGAATGTTACTTTATTTATTTTTAAATTCAGGACTAATGCAGGAAGTCCTGTGAAGGCAAGGATGAGTGTGTCGTTTGTTGGTCTTCTCTCCTCCACTTTAAACGTTGAACTTTTTTATATTCCCTCGTTTTTACTTCCACAAAGGATTTAAATTGTGTTGTAAGAGAGGGATTACAAACCTGAAGCACCAGATGGTTATCTGAAAAACCCTCTTTGGAAAACAGGACTTTCTAAACCTACCTGGCAGGTGATTGGATGCACCACCTATCAAACTCTTGCCTAAGCCTAAAACAGTGGATGATTTCACAGATTTTGTTTCACCTTTTTAGAGCAAAAAGTGTTTTTTTGCTCTTTTTTCAATGAAGAACTTCTTTTCTGATATAACGGATGCTATTGCAGCATCTGTGCTAACCTCTTCACTAACGCTAACAACCGTCATGACTGTCCGGGTCACGCAGCTTAACCTCCCGCTGCCAGTAGCTCCTCACGGGAGGCTGCTGGGTCCGTACCACTGTGGTTCAGACTCTAATTTACTTGAAGCCTGACAAGATTGAAACCTCCGCCAGGAGAAGCGTGCCATGTGTGCGTGTCTGTCCACGGCTAATTGTGCATTCTGTGCTGCAAGACACTTAACCCCCACTTAACCACGCGATGGGGTGAATGGCATGTTGTGTTAAAGCGCTTTTAGTGGTCGGGAGACGAGAACAAGTCCATTTGCCTTTTACCCTTTTGGGTGGCCGGTTACGGCACACAGCTGAGTACGTCACCGACACTCCACCGCTGCTACACGGGCAGACAGCTTGGTGTTTAAAAAAAACAAAAACGTATTGTATAAAAATGTCTTGTAGGAATTCTTAGCCGATTGCCGGCACACATCGAGAAATGGAAGCTAAGCTAACCCCGCTGGGACCGCTGTCTAATGCCATGTTTTAGGAAAGGTTATGAAAGTGTGGGTTGTATTCTGTTAACCACAGTAACACCTGGATGAGATCTGCATCTCGAGTTCACCTTTCTATCTTATTCAAGTGCTCTTGTGCTTTCCAGCTGTTAGATTTAAAGAGATGGCGCACAAACCAAAACAAACACGAACGTACTGTTTACCTCAGTCTGTCTCATCACTTGTGCTTATTTACTTATTTAGCATCAAAGTTGAAAACATATTTTCTGATGAAACACCAGAGACATTGTGAGGCTTCGCGCTCGTGTTTTTCTGAACATCCTTCTCAACCCGCTCAGCCCCCGAGGGCACAAGCCCGACTACTTCAAGTGTGAAAGAAATAAAGGTAAAGGTAGCGCTGTCTCTGTATCTCTGTAGCCTGCAGGGTTTAAAGTGAGTAGTGTCCCAGTTATCCTCGAAAACAGTAACCGAGGGTAGTGCTGAAATTACAAGGAAATGATTAGTAATTTGAAATAATTCAACAGCATTTTTTAAATTAGTTTTATAAATGTTGTATTAATTGCTCAAATATCTTTGTGTTTTGACTTCAGTGAAATAAAGTATGCAATTCAAAGAGTATTTTCTACTGTTTTCTGACGTTCTTTCGACTCATTTGATTTAGTAATTAACAAATTAATCAGTTTACTGATGACCATTGATTGAAACCGGAGTATAACGGCTATTTAAAATCTATAAACGCTCATTTAGAAATTGGCATCTTTGTAAGAAGACATTTTCTGATACCTCAGAGTTCAGGAGTTTAAACATAAAACATTTGGAGCCCAGAAAATATACTTTTTCATTGATTAGATGAGATTCTTGTTGTCTATTGTCGGTTTGTTGTTTCGAAACATGACACAAATTGTTTTGAAAAATGGAGCAAACCACCACTCAAATCAGTGGGATGGCAGACATAATGTGCTCTCCACTCACGTTGAAAATCACCCTCATCTTACATGGATTCAAACTCGAACAAAAAAAGAATAACAGAACCACTTTGGCAATCAAACATTTCTTTCTCTGCTTTTGTTGAGCAATAATTGCAATGTATCCTTGTACAACAATTGTATTGTGCGTTCTCCTACAAATGTATAGCAACGTGATCGTTGTGTTTGTGCGAGCCACTGCAGCGCACAACAACAAATCTGGCAAAGTTAAGTCAAAGGGTTGT
This sequence comes from Cottus gobio, assembly GCA_023566465.1. Lineage (NCBI taxonomy): Eukaryota > Metazoa > Chordata > Actinopteri > Perciformes > Cottidae > Cottus > Cottus gobio. Next base: position 25,639,480 of record CM042222.1, read on the forward strand.
GTTGTGGGTCAATATTACATTTCATTTAGCTGAGGCTTTTATCCAAAGTGACTTACATGCTATACAGTAGACAGTAGCAATTAGGGTTAAGTGTCTTGCTCAAGGACACATCGACATGGACTAGTGGAGCCGGGGATCGAACCACCGATCCTCTGATTGAAAGACAGACCTGCTAACCACTGAGACACCGTCGCCCACATAAGTATGTTTTTCATCTAAAAGCACCACGTCTTATGGGTAACTTGGAATTACGTAAGTTACACAACCAAAGGAAAGGTCTCCTGGGTGAAAGTCCTGTGTTTGTTAGACTCCTTCCTTCAACCCCCAACATGCTGCTCTGCATGCTCTGATCACCTGACTTCCTGTGCAGGTCTGAGCTACTCACCCAGCGTCTGTCCGGCCAGCACCCGGCCGTTCTCCCCGATCACGGCGCCCCGGGCGTGCCGCTCGCCGGCGTACTGGATGAAGGCGTAGCCCTTGTGCACCGAGCAGCCCAGGACCCGGCCGTACTTGGAGAAGATGCTCTCCACGTCCGACTTCTTCACCACCGCCGTGTTCAGGTTGCCGATGAACACCCGGGAGTTGATGGACCTCGGGTCGGTCTTGTTGGTCACGTTGCTGGTCTGGACCTTCAGCGACATGCTGGAGAGGCGACTGACGGACGGATGGACCAGGGAGGGAGGGAGAGACTCGGAGAGGTGAAGATCTGGGGAGAACAACAGAGAGCAGATTCTTTGGTTCAGCTGCGAACACACATTTCAGACTCATAGCTGGAAAGAAATCCATCCGGGAAATCAGGAGTCAGTAAATTACGGTCAAACACAAGAAAGACTAAAGCAGAGGTTTACGGTCGATGACCTTCGTCACCAAACACATTGTTCTTCCATTCGGTGCTCACATACGAGACGTGCTTTTACAAGAATATCATAAGAAGAGGACAGTTGTGTGGGCGTGTGGAGCCTTGGTGAGTTTCTTTTTTACAATTTTCTGACTGCGTACAGTTCAGTCAGAGGTCTGTTGAGTGGAACTGTCTCTCCAATCTACCGCAACAGAATCCTGCCAATCTTTTTGCATTCAGCGTGGGCATGCCAGCAATGAAAGAGGCAAATTTATTTTACCGGCACATCTCACTTATAATACTCGACCGAGCAGCTTGCAGCAGATTTTTTTTTTGTACACGTACAAATGTAATCATTGGTACAACCCTGGAACATTAAAAAAAATGATGAATTCTTTAACTGAAGCGACAGACTTTCAAAGCAGATACGTGGAATAAGTGAGGTCCTCGTCTTTACCTTTACCCGGTGAAACAGTCTCAAACAGGGACGAGGCCGACAGAAACACTTCTGTTGAAAGGGAAGAACTTCTCTTTGCATTAGAGCCAGAGAGGAAGGAAAAACAACAATGACAAGTTTGCTCTGATCACAAAATCGCAGGAGACGAGCTCAATCGATCACGGCCACGCATTTGAAAACCAAATGTAGTTTTCATCTCCATCCAGGAGAGGAGAGGAGAGGAGAGGAGAGGAAAGGGAAAGAAAGTAAAGGAAAGGGAAAGAAAGGAAAGGAAAGGGAAAGAAAGGAAAGGAGAGGGAAAGAAAGGAAAGGAAATGAGAGGAAAGGGAAAGAAATGAAATGAAAGGAAAGGGAAAGAAAGGAAATTAAAGGAAAGGAAAGGGAAAGAAAGGAGAGGAAAGGAAAAGAAAGGAGAGGAGAGGAGAGGAGAGGAAAGGAAAGGGAAAGAAAGGAAAGGAAAGGGAAAGAAAGGAAAGGAAAGGGAAAGAAAGGAAAGGAGAGGGAAAGAAAGGAGAGGAAAGGAAAGGAAAAGAAAGGAAGGAAAGGGAAAGAAAGGAAAGGAAAGGGAAAGAAAGGAAAGGAAAGGGAAAGAAAGGAAAGAAAGGAAAGGGAAAGAAAGGAAAGGAGAGGGAAAGAAAGGAAAGGAAATGAGAGGAAAGGGAAAGAAATGAAATGAAAGGAAAGGGAAAGAAAGGAAAGGAGAGGGAAAGAAAGGAAAGGAAATGAGAGGAAAGGGAAAGAAATGAAATGAAAGGAAAGGGAAAGAAAGGAAATGAAAGGAAAGGAAAGGGAAAGAAAGGAGAGGAAAGGAAAAGAAAGGAGAGGAGAGGAAAGGAAAGGAAAGGAAAGGAAAGGGAAAGAAAGGAAAGGAAAGGGAAAGAAAGGAAAGGAGAGGGAAAGAAAGGAGAGGAAAGGAAAGGAAAGGAAAAGAAAGGAAGGAAAGGGAAAGAAAGGAAAGGAAATGAGAGGATAGGAAAGGGAAAGAAAGGAAAGGAAAGGAGAGGAAAGGAAAGGAGAGGAAAGGAAAAGAAAGAAAAGGAAAGGAGAGGAAAGGAAATGAGAGGAAAGGAGAGGAAAGGGAAAGAAAGGAGAGGAAAGGTACAAGAAGGAACGAGACAAGAGGCGATGAAGGCTCGGACAGGAGGACAGGCGTGGGATTTAAAAGATGAGGAGGCCTTTGAAAGATCACTAGATAGGAAAATAAAATCCAGAGTAGAGATTGAAAAACATTTGAGCCTCTGAAAGGGTTCAGTTGGTCGTAGAAATGAAAACATACATGGTGACAATAGTTATATTACTTTTACCTTCAAGTCACAGTTTGAGTGACAGTTCTGGGTAAATCCATGTTAACTATGAGACCACTTCATTGGTTCTCAACATCTTGGCTCTTTTCCATCAAAAACGTATTGATTTGAGATTTCTTTTTTTTTTAAGAGGCCTGAAGAATTGAATCAACAGTTATCTTTGGATTGGCATGACGAGGCCCTTCAGCTGCAAAGCTCCGGGGGATTAAGTGTCACTCAAATTACGGCTTCATTTCTATTTGACTCTATTCTGTGCAAGTGGCGTTTTGCATCTGAAGGCCAGATGCGTGTATGAGTCATGGTGCGCTCGACCCACAGTGAATCCTGACGGATGAGTCGGCGGAGACGAGATGTTACGGAGAAGATTGACTTCAAAAGACAGAAAAGAGCTCCGAGTGTTAGAGACGAAGCGCTGGGAGTTACAGCTCACACACTTTTAGTTTCTACAGTATTGTTCATAGTCTGTCTCTTAAAGGTACAGCGATCTGTTAGCAGCAACGGAACATAACTTTTCCAAACTGTTTTCTTTGGTGTATCATCACCTGAAAGTAACTACAGTAGCCCAGAATGGACAAAACTGTGGTGAGGCCAGCCGCTGAATTCGGACTTGAATCAGATTTAATTCACAAAAAGGAGGACTGGGAACCTGGACCTGACTGCTGGACCTTCACGTTCTTGAGGATGCTTTGATTTGAACATCTGACGCAATAACAAATGAATAAGGGTGAAAACAAAACTATGTGCTCAAAGAAATATTTTGTAAAATTCCATATTTCCATCCTTGTGAGCGTGCACGGGACTCGAAACTCAACGGGGACTCATATTAAATATGAATAAAATAAAAGCAGCTCCATTGGACCACAATATGTCAGAAACTCCACAGGGAACTTTTACTGAAGTGAAAATAAATAAAAAAGCTCCACCAGCAGCTTTAGGACAAAACCTCTTCCCGTCTCTCAGAGCAGCTCTGATACGGACACGAAACCGAATGCAAACAAAAGCAGTTGCATAAACATTACACACTGCTGGAGGAGAAAGAGCAACAACAACAACAACACAACAACAACCTGAGAGCCACAACTGAAGCGTCAAAACAAAAGCAAATTAAATATGCAGTTTGAAAAGCATCCAAAAAAACAACTGAATATCAAGACACTGAAGTGATCCCTGCAGGTAGACAGGTGTGTGTGTGTGTGTGCAACACCACAGTTAACCCTCTGGACCCTGAGGTAATTTTCTCGATTTTACATAATTTCACAAATTCACCTTTTAAAGTCTACATGGAAATACAAGCACCAGTAAGAAATGAGCAAAGCAATTTAAAAAAAACGCACAAAACAAGCTACACAATCGGTGTGTGTCCTTCAGCACGCTCCTGCTCAACTGAAGGGACAAAAGTACGTGGACAGACGTTTCAGCCACATGATGGATTCGGACCTCATATCGTTGTAAATGTATATCATTTAATATAAAGTTGGTTTTCCCTCCTTATAAAAGTCTGTGTGAATTTTTGTCAATATTTGTATTTGCTTTTTGCTTTTTTGGCCTCTTTAAAATAGATTATCCTGGTTCAATAAAGATGAATGAATGAATTAATTAAACATGTGAGTCCCTCCAAATCAATGGAGATTAATCTGCTGTTATCTGCTCGCCCCACTAGAAACATCCAGTGAGTTTGGAGAGAATAAATATTTCTGATTCAACATTGTGCACGTGAGCATGTGTGCACGTGAGCTACAGGGGAGACGAGAGTTTTGCTTTCAGACCTGCGTCTCAGGAAAAGTGAAACGGTTAAAGGTCAGAAGCCTAAAAGGTCAGGCTGTGTGTGTCTTGATGATCTCTGTCCTTCCCGGTGACAGATCCAACCTCAAACCTGATTGGTCGAACACTAATGAATCAAATTGAGTTCGACCCCCGAGGGACCCGTGTGTGTTTGTCTCCGAGGGACAGAATAGTCTGTCTGTGTGTGTGTGTGTCCATGTGTGTGTGTCTGTGTATCTGTCTGTGTGTGTGTGTCTGTCTGTCTCTGTGTGTGTGTGTGTGTGTGCGCACAGTAGGGAAACAGGCATTTGCGAAGACAAGACTCAGGGTTGAATGCACATTCACACACACACACACACACACACACACACACACACACACACACACACACACACACACACACACACACACACACACACAGAAAGTTGCAGGCTGGCATTTTACGAGTGTTGGCATAAGGGAGTGGTTTATTATGTATACTGCAGGCTGCTCACGCTTATGTCCACAAACACACACACACACACACACACAAACATAACCAGGTTTCTGCTACAACATCAACAGCTTCAATCTGCTCGTCGTCGTCACAATGCTGCTTCCTGCACGAGAGGCGACACAACGAGGAGGTAACCTCCCAGTATGAACTGGTGACAGCCGAGCCTTTGATGGGAACAGTGGAAGGCTCCTCTGCACTGTACTGGTAGAGCTGGAAGAGCTCATGCTCTGTAAGCAAATTAAAAGCTTCCTCCTCCCGTCACGGCTTCATGATGCATGCTCACATTAGCATAACACAGGATAACGCTTGTAAGCCCTGTAAATGAATCACAGCGCCTACTTTGTGGCGGTAATATAATTCAGATTTTAAAAAAGGGAAATGAGCTTCGTATCGGAGTCATATTTGTATCCGTAATTAGCATCAAGACTTCCATCTTGCCTGGAAATGCACTTGTTTAAACTACATTTAAAAATAATATGAATTAATTGATGGGATGTAATGTTATAACAGGTGATGTACAACCACCAAGAAAATGTCAAAAGCTATTTTTAAGGTTTATTTTGAGAGTCCTTTTATTAATCATTTCAAGAATAAGGAAATGGGATTGTTAACTGGCGAATTTAATTACCTGTTTTTTAATTTGTATATGTTAATGAATAATTTAAATGCAAATGTGGTTTTATAATAGCTTTTTAAATTTGAACCATCTTTTTCAGTGATCGTAATTAAACTGCAATTCACTGCAGGCTCCGGTGTGTCGGATTCTTTATTTCCGTCAGGGAAAACACACCTTTCTTTTCCCCACTTTGTGGACCGTTTACACTGCTGGTCGGCCTGAAGATCGGGATCTGAACCCGTGCCCGAAGTCTGGGCAAAACCAATCAGGCCTCCGTGTCCTTGACTGAGCAAATCACCAACAGCCAGTTCAAGTTGAGCTGGTGCCTTGAAGTCCACCAAAATACTGGTGGTCCCCACTTATCCATTTGTATGCGTGTGTGTGTGTGTGTGAACCCGCAGCTTTGTGAGCCGAGCTTAACACCCAAATTAGCTATATTTCCTGGGTTTTTAATAAGAACCTGCACACATCACCCCACTGCAGAGCCTCACACAGCCTCTTACTGTGATTTTGTCTCAGTGGCATCAGCAATCAGTCCGAGCACCATGTGGGGACCGTGATTATACAGATTACACGACTGCTTCAGGGGCTGTTGGAACCGTCGCAATTTGGACTTCAACCCATTTGAACGCACTGACAAAGTTTCCATAGACGTCCATTCATTTGTACTGTCAGATTTATGAAAATTCTCCCTTCACATTAAAAGTTCCAACATAGCCAATCAGAAGTCGGGTATTTTCAGTTTTTTTGGGATACACACTGAAGGTGTCCAGTATACAGGAGAGTGTTTCTCATACAAATCTTTTTTTTTGTGGTCTTCTATTTCAATAATTTTTCAATAATTGTTTTCAATAATTGCAGAATTGTAATTTTTAACCCATAAAGTAGGCGACTATGACACCTTCTCTTTGAGCGCTTCAAACGGCCTTTACTGAGCATGTGTTGAACCAAAAGGACTTGAGGAGTGACCCCTCTTTTAGTTTTTTAACCCTCCTCGCCCTGAACATCGTTATCAGGCAGCGAGGGCGGTGACCCAACGACGGTGTTTCACTGTAATATCTGTGCATCTGGTTATTCTTACCAAAACATCTGCCGAACAAAAGGAAAGACGAGAACGCTCCGCTTGGATCCCGGTCTGCGCTGGAGGCCAAACACAGAAGGAAAAACAGCCTCTTGTCTGTGAACTATATTATCGATTGTAACTCTACAGAAATGTTGCCCTTGAAAGATCATGTTCGAGGCTCCTTATGAACATGGAGCGCTCCAAGCTCATCCAGAGGAGGCATCCTGCACATTCCTGTTCTCTGATCCCCGTTATACGGCTGCATCCCTCTGTCATAATTTTTTTAGTGTGCACATGTTTAATTTATCCAACTATGTTATTTTTTCCTTCTTTATGTACTGCTTACTACATTCCGGCACGCTGCTGAAGTTTAATATTTCAGCGCTCTGCAGATTGAAGGCTCCCTGGGTTCGACATCACAAGATCAACAGTTCTGGTTTGCGTATGGATTCATGTCAGCTACCAAGTCCTGAGCTGCACTATCACACTGCTCAACACTCCAGAGGAATGCAACTTTGACTCACAGTGATAACTGACATCTAACATCACTCTGGTATGTATAACCCTCAGCTGCATGCAGATGGATGATGCCGACTTCCTTGATAGTGTCAGCGGATATCGGGAGAAATGTTGAGAAACCACCAGAGGATGCAGGTCAGAGGAAAACATGTTCACCATGACAGTAATGCATATCACGACTTTATATAAGGACTAATAAAGTAACCAATAGGGATAGCACGTCTTGCACGTGTTGGTTTATCGTCTCCGGTGTCAACGTGGAATAACGGATCATGGGAATTATTGGTTGAGACTGCAACTGTACCTCAAACGTCATGTCTCCAACCTCTATGGCCAGGAAAAGAGATTGCTGCATGCATTTAGTGCTAAACATTAATACAAAAAAGAGAAGTAAAATATTTCAACATGCAAACTGCATTTTAACTCCCTTCCACGTTCCCATGGGACTCCCTACAGCTCACCTGGTGGAGAATCGTGACCGCAGGTTCAAATCTGATCTCTTCTCTCTTCTGTTATTCAACAAAAAGGTCAAAAGACAAAATAAAACGCAATTTCTTTCCAACTAACTCTCAAACATCTTTTGAGGGAAACATATTTTCTCCCAGATTACGGTCGCAGGTTGAAACATCTGGGTTAGCTTTACAAATTGAAACAAAACAAAACGCCACAAAGCTACTTGGGTAGTTTTAGTAAAAAACATCATGGTTGGTCTTTAAATCGCTGCAAAAGGACTCCGTCATGTTGAGGGGACAGAAGCACCTGGTTCACAGGGTTGGGGTCAGTTCTTTGACTCGTCCTCCATCCCATCTCCTCCCTGTTAAAGGGAGTATACGTTTGAAACGTATTCGTGATACAGCAAAACAAGAGGAATCCATGACACACTACGTTTACCTAAAAAAAAACTAATTCCCAATCATTATTTTGTTAATTGGGAATAAATTAGTAGGAGACATCGTTGATGGATTGACGGCGTTATGAACGGTTCCAAATGTGGCTGACGGGTTTAAAAGCCCCTCAATGGTCAAACAATTCAAGTAGCATATGTTTTATTTCATGTGCCCTGCGATCGACTGGCCTCTTGTCCAGGTGGACCCTGCCTAAACTGGATTAACGGTTCAGATAATGGATGGATGGCTGTTTTACTTTCAATTAATTATCATATTCAAATACTGATCATGTACCTCATAGAAGACGGGGGCAGTCGGAGGGATGTTGAGCCGATGAGCGGCTCCGGCTCGGCAGGGAGGCGATAATGTGAAGTACGTCGTAAAAAAAGTCGAGTACGAGAAGTGACTCCGCCCCCGGCGAGGGAAGGTCGTTCCACCGCTGAGGAGCCGGCGGGCAGAAACACTTAATAAATAGAACGTACGAGACAGCAGCAGCGTTGGGATTAGAGTGACTTCCATGATCTGTGCGCACAACACCAGGTGCTAATACTGTGAGAGACTGAATCATTGTGGGCACACAGTCAATATTCCCACAGCTAATAACGCCGGAGCCGGAGCGCCGAGGCTCTGATGCATTCACAGCTGACGGCTGACCTTCTCATCCATATCCCCAGAAGTTTGCTTGAAAGAGAGAACATGTTTTTTCTTTCACTGTACGGGAGACCTGGCCTGACCTGACGGTGAAGACGGACAGAAATCATTTTGGATGTTTTTATTAAATAAAAAAAGACCTGGAGAGTGAAATACTGAGGCGATCTAGAGGGATTAAAACGCCTGAAATGACGAAAAGCTTTCCGTTGCAAAACCAGTTCCCTTTCACTGATGCAAGAACGCCGACCTTGACCTCGACCTTGACCTGTTGTTAGTTTGTATCAAACTAATGCTCACTGTCAAGCATCCAAGGATCACCTCAAACCAGCATTCATCATGCAAACAACCAACCAGCCCAAACACGGTAAAAAACACCTGGAGAGACCAATCAAACTATTAGAGACAAACACAGATGTTACTGAGGCTGCAGATGTTACTGAGGCTGCAGATGTTACTGAGGCTGCAGACGTTACTGAGGCTGTAGACGTTACTGAGGCTGCAGACGTTACTGAGGCTGCAGACGTTACTGAGGCTGCAGACGTTACTGAGGCTGCAGACGTTACTGAGGCTGCAGACGTTACTGAGGCTGCAGACGTTACTGAGGCTGCAGACGTTACTGAGGCTGCAGACGTTACTGAGGCTGCAGACGTTACTGAGGCTGCAGATGTTACTGAGGCTGCAGACGTTACTGAGGCTGCAGACGTTACTGAGGCTGCAGACGTTACTGAGGCTGCAGATGTTACTGAGGCTGCAGATGCAGACGTTACTGAGGCTGCAGACGTTACTGAGGCTGCAGACGTTACTGAGGCTGCAGATGTTAATGAGGCTGCAGACGTTATTGAGGCTGCAGACGTTACTGAGGCTGCAGACGTTACTGAGGCTGCAGACGTTATTGAGGCTGCAGACGTTACTGAGGCTGCAGACGTTACTGAGGCTGCAGACGTTATTGAGGCTGCAGACGTTACTGAGGCTGCAGACGTTACTGAGGCTGCAGACGTTACTGAGGCTGCAGACGTTACTGAGGCTGCAGACGTTACTGAGGCTGCAGACGTTACTGAGGCTGCAGACGTTATTGAGGCTGCAGACGTTACTGAGGCTGCAGACGTTACTGAGGCTGCAGGCGTTATTGAGGCTGCAGACGTTACTGAGGCTGCAGACGTTACTGAGGCTGCAGACGTTATTGAGGCTGCAGACGTTACTGAGGCTGCAGACGTTACTGAGGCTGCAGACGTTACTGAGGCTGCAGACGTTACTGAGGCTGCAGATGCAGACGTTACTGAGGCTGCAGACGTTACTGAGGCTGCAGACGTTACTGAGGCTGCAGACGTTACTGAGGCTGCAGACGTTACTGAGGCTGCAGATGTTACTGAGGCTGCAGGCGGCAGGCGTTACTGAGGCTGCAGGCGTTACTGAGGCTGCAGATGTTACTGAGGCTGCAGATGTTACTGAGGCTGCAGGCTGCAGGCGTTACTGAGGCTGCAGGCGTTACTGAGACTGCAGACGTTACTGAGGCTGCAGATGTTACTGAGGCTGCAGGCGTTACTGAGGCTGCAGGCGTTACTGAGGCTGCAGGCTGCAGGCGTTACTGAGGCTGCAGGCGTTACTGAGACTGCAGACGTTACTGAGGCTGCAGACTTTCTCTGATTACGACCAAATAAAGGACGACCAGGGCTTTGCCTGAAAGCTCTGACACTCACTGCCTGAGCATACGAGGCCTTGCAGATTCTGTGACACAATTCAATATTGGAATAGTCTTTTTTATTAATATACAACTACTTTCTAATTAGAGGCAGTAGTCGCTGTTCAATATTTACCCTGCAGTGGGAGCAAAGACAAGAGAAGAAGAGAGTCTTCTGTAATCCAGAGTCATTTCCCTGCAATGAATCCTGCTTTTTAAGAGCTTTTCCATTATTTTCTGACTCCCTTTGAGAGAGACGTTGACTCACCCCTGTGCTGCTGTATCATAGTTATAATATAGTTACACTGCATTGCATTAGATTTAGCAGGTGTTCATATTATCGTGGTAAACGTCGGCGTCTGGGAGGAGCAACACGGGACGCTTTCTAGACCAATATAATGCTCGTCGACCCGGAGCAGGACGAGCAGGCCGAGCAGGCCGAGCAGGCCGAGGTGGAGCAGCTCTCACCTGGATCCACCTCGCCAGGGCCTCGCGGTCTAAAGGAGGCGTGTCACATTGTGCCTGTGCAGAACGGCGGTGCAGGGGAGGACTGATCTGAACCGCCAGGAACACGGCATTCACCCTGGTCAACATTGTGTGAGAGTGTGTGTGTGTGAGAGAAGGGGGGGGGGGGGAGTCAATGTGTTTGGCAGAGAACAAGACAGACCTGGACAAATGTGGTACAAGAAAGAAAGCATTTCTTTAAAGAAAATACAGGGACAGAGAGAGAGAGAGAGAGAGAGAGAATTAGAGTCACATGGACATTTGTTGACAGTTGTTGTCATTATGTTTGTGTGTAATGTTGAATATTTGATGCATGTGAACAATATTTGAACATGCCATGTGTCAGTTGACAGTTGGGATTGTGTCGCCGTGTTGAGCCCCTGATGGGATCAGAGGGGAAACGAAAAGGAGCAAATATAACTTCTAGAGAAAGCCGATTGGCCAAAACAGAATTTGTGTGAGTTGTTGTTTTGTCTCAAAAGTATGTGAAGTATCGCTGCTGCTTGTAATTCTTTAAAAGCCCTCATTTCCACTACGGGTCCGCTTGTGTTGGCCGAGACCTTCTTGACACCGACAAACACACACGATACAGAAGTATTGCTCGAGGTAACGGAGGCGTCAAAAGGATGAACTCAGAATCATGAAACGTACACACACACACACACACACACACACGCACACTCGGATTCTTGGAGCGACGCACAACTGAAAAGTCGAGCTGCAAGCCCCCCGAGCTACACTGCAGGCTGGGCACACACACACACACACACACACACACACACACAGGACAGCCGTGGCAGCTCATACAAATCCACGGCAAATAGGCAAACACATTGAAAAGTTACACACATCAAGACTGACTCACACTGGAAATAATAAGAGAACAGAAGCCCTCCCCCTGGTTTGACTGGGATGATGATAATCAATAAGCCCTCTTACCTGTCGTAACCTAACTGATGGTGATGGTGTGTGTGTGTGTGTGTGTGTGTGTGTGTGTGTACGGCCAATACTTCACTAGAAACAGCACAGGAGCTCTCTCTCTCTTTTTTCTGGTTCAAGACGAATGACCCACCAGTACATAGATGATTATATTCATTTGTCATTTCTAGAGAAATTATTCTACATCAACAACAAATATATTGGTATTCAACCAGAAACAATTAGAATAGATTACAATAGATACTGTTATAGATATTGATGTGGCCATTTTTTGTTTTTTTTTGGATTCAACTGTATCAAGTTGATCACATTTGTATCAAATTCTTGGAATACTTGATGTTTCCCTTACAAAGAAACATTGTTGCCAGTGCAATCTCTGTAGCTCCGCCCCTCTGGCTCCACCCCCTCCACGCCTCTTAGCCTGCCTCGCCTCCGTGTTTGATCTGCTCCCCTCGCTGACAGATCAGTGCAGAGCCCACAAGCCTTCATGTGTTCTCACTGAGATTTGGTGAACTGAGCGGAGGAGAGACGCTTTAAGAGTTCATCAGCCATCTGTTACTATAGTAACAGAGGTTAGCGTGTGTCTCTATAGAGACAGGCGTGTGATGAAGCCTCAGTGAATACAAAGGGTTTGTTAACTCCACACACTGCTACAGTCTACCGGGAGTGGACGGGTAATATCTGTGTGAAGATGAAGAAACAAAGGAACAGGGTTTTTGTTGTTATACTTCCATAACCAGAACAATCATAGAGCATCATTGAAGCCATAATATAAAACAAATATGGATTGAAGTGGACAATTTTTGTTGGATAAAAAAAAATGTGACTCTCTTATTCTATTGATTTTGTCTTTATATAATACTAATAATATTAGTGGGTTTAAATGGAAGAAATGGTGAGCTGAGTTATCGCTGCCGTTGCATATTTTGAAAACATATTTTTGGAAGCTGTCTCCCAATCCTCGGTCCCACCAACAACTCCATTTGAAGACTATTTCACCATTTTGCTGGTCGCCCGGGTGTGAAGGTCCTACAGGCTCTTATTATTACATTATTATACAATAATATTAGTGGGTTTAAATGGAATAAATGGTCGTGCACATTTTTTAGTTTTTTACCTTATGAATGGAGCTTCCAGGTATTGGGTACAGGCCTAAAATTGTCTTCCATTGATAGTTTTCTATTTGGTTAAACTAACTAGGAGGGCACCATTGGCAGGGGGAGCTGAGTTATTGCTGACGTTGCATATTTTGAAGACATATCTTTGGGAGACATGGCGTCTCCCAATCCTCGGTCCCACCAACAACTCCATTTCAAAACTATTTCACCATTTTGCAGGTCTTGCAGGCTTTTACAACTCATTTCACATTATTAAAGGAAAAATACATGTTAGCAGCACTCTAGCATTGAGAGAAATACACCTTTCATTTCTGGGTCCACTTTGCTGCGGTTTGTTTTCCTTGAGGCAAAGTAGCTCCACAAACAAGTGCATTACAGTCTTTCATCTCAATGTGAACCCCGGAAGGCTTTGAACATCACAGCGATGATGTATATTTAAATTTAACAGCCCCTTCAAATAAAAGAAAAAGTCTGAACTTCAGGCCATTCTGTTGACTAATGGCACAGTGTCACCCGACATGAAACTTCCCTGAAACAAACACAATTACCTGACAGAGTGTAGTGGCACAAATCGGCTTATAATACAATCTTTGCATAATACGTTTTAGTTATTTATCCGACATTCTTGCCAAATGTGATTTTTTTTTAACAATTTTGCCTTCAATTTTCACGACCTGCAAAGAAAGCTGCAAATTGGGATGCGGCGGTTCGATGAGCAAACTAATGAGCAAAATGTCGCCCGTTTGATCCCGAGACCACCTTCTAAACGGGGGACGGGGAACCCCAGAGACCGGCTGTAATGCCCCGCCGCTTGAGGCCCTGAACCCCCTCAGTGCTCAGTGGCCCGTGCACCGGCCTGTCCTCGCATGCAAATGTGTGCAGATGCAGATTTTCATCTTTGCATTAAATTAACGTTCATCCTGTTGTATTCGGTAAAATGAACCAACCTGATCAAACAGCTTTTCATTGCTGCCGGGGATTAAATACCACATGGAATCAGACTCAAAGCACTTTGGTTCCTCTACACTAAGAAATGTGCTTATAGGTTATAGGAAAGAACATAAGTGGAGACCAAGAAGCCACTTGGATGACGATGTTCTGAGGCGGGTCCGGTCTAACTGGAGGAAACATGCCACTCAAACCATTACAGTGCTTAACAAAGAACGAGCGGAGAACCTTTAGGCCTTTAGAGCGATATTGCGCGGCACCTCCCATCCATCACCATCAGATGAATCTCCGTTTATCTTGCAAATGTCAAAACAAATGTCACTCTCGTTCCCCTGGCAATCGTGATGAAAGAGCCACCCCTTCGATCGATGACGGACCACCGGAGTGGAAACGCTCATCGGACCAACGGAGGAGGGCTGGAGAGGGAAGCATCCAACTCTGTACAACTCTGTAACGCGTTCCAGTTTGATCGGCTTTGACGTTCAAAAATTTGCGTTATTGACCTTTTGCGAACTGTCTCCGCCCTTTTTTTCTTTCGCCTCGAGGGAAGAGCGAGCCGGTTGGATTAAAATGGTTGAAGATTTAGAGGCATCGCATATTTAATGAGACGACTTGGGTGAATTCACTCGTAGACCTTCAGGATTCAGGATTCTGACGACATCGGGGGCTTTTATTGGCAACACCAGCCAATGGCACACACACACACACACACACACACACACACACACACACTGTTGGCCTCATCCCACACAGGGCCACATTAGCCTCCATTGCCTCCACAGGTTGCCTATAAATCATTGCCATGCGGGCCAACAGGCGATAATAGAGACAGATAGTCTCTCGCGGACCGCATTAATGAACCGTTGTTCCTGGAACCGGGACGGCCGGCGGGCCGATCGATGGATGCTTTGTTTTCTGCTCCGCGATCGCCGCGGATCCCGAAAATCCGTCCGCCGTCGGCTAATGTGGGGCAATTAATAAGACGGCAATGCAGGCCAATCAACGAGTAATTAAACGCCGATCTCGGAGATCTTCGAGAAGGAACGTTTCCTCCTCCGTCCAGTCGGCCGGAGACGAGCCGGAGACGAGATGGAGACGGGACAACTTTTCCTTCCGAGGCAGGAAAACCCTTGCGGCTCGTTCCTGCTTTTTCTTTTGGAGCAAACGTTTAATGTACTGAATCTGAAGATGGTGCAGAATATTTAACGTCCCACTGAAACATTTATTATGGATTATAAACGTTGTAATAAGCCGTCTGGTTTTATGGAACGTTGAGTGATCTCAGAACTCTCCTCACGACATTAACCGACATGTACAAAGTTATGTTTTTGCAATGCTGTTTGTTTTTAAATATTCATTATTCCCTTATTCTTCCTCCCCCCTCTCTTACCTTTTCATCCCCCCTCTGTTCTCCCTCTTTTAAACCCTTCCTCTTCTCCTCCTCATCCTCCTCCTCTCCTCCATCATAGTGTTTCCTTCCTTGTTCTACCGATGATGAACGACTGGTTGTTCCACTCATCCATCTACTGGGCAGCCTCATCTATCTATCCTTGGCCTCCCCCCCGCCCCCCACACACACACAAACACAAACACACACACACACACACAAACAAAGGAACACACTAACATATATAGTGAAACACACAACAGTATTAACACCCACAAACACACACACACGCACATACACACTCAAGGAGTCCGCAGAGAAAAAGATGAAATGTAATTTGAATCGGCACACACACACACACACACACACACACACACACACACACACACACACACACACACACACACACACACACATCATCCCTTAGGGTGTGTCAGTACAGCTTCTGATTAAAGAGCCTCTATAGAAAATCAATACCTCCTTCATTTCAGCCTTACTTCTCTCTCTCTCTCCACCTCCATTCATTTCTCTCCATCCGGACCTCGTCCATCCAAGCTCTCCTCCTCCCTCCGTAAACGCAACAGGGCGTCTCTATGTGAGCGGTTGCCGATCGTTATGTACAAACCGTGGCACCACAGCTCGATGACGCGGTCCGTCCGGTTTGTGCAGTTCGACTGATTCCTCGTGCCGGGCGTCCGATACCAACCGCTGACCGTACGGCGTCGCTGTCCGGCCTTCAGAGCGACTGACGCAGCGTAAAGACCCAGAAAGTCAGAGCGAGGTGGACTTTGACCCTGGAGGCCGCCGGTGGCCTCGCGTGGGAACGTTGAGTTAACTAAGAGTAAACCTGCCTTGGAGGTTTATTTTGAAAGGACACTGCTTGCACGTAACAAACGGAAACCGTACACTTCCTGTGGACACAAAGTTTACAAAGTCTGGAGCTCAGGGCCAATGACCGAGCGTCAGCATTTGACAGGACGAACACGATTTGTGTTTTTATTATAACGTTTTCTTTCTTTGCATTTTAATTTGAAGAATCTGGCTCTAGTTTCTGTTTCGCTGTTTCCTCTCTGCAGCCGTGGATTATGGGATCAACACTTAACGGAGGAAATATTAAGAAGTGGGAATATACACACACACACGATGACGTAATACACATTGGAGGAAGGTTTGGGGTCTGGGGGCGTGTTTAATTCATCCTCTCCAGAGCAGATTAAGGTCTGAGCGGTTAAAATCTGTCCACCCCGGGCTTCCTGCTGAAATAACAAGCCCTCCTACACACTCTGCATCAATAGTGATAATGTGCACACAACAACGCCTCCTGCATGCTTCTCCCCATATTTAAAGGATAGAAAAATGATTTTTAGCAGGCGGAAATGTGGCTGGAAACTGACATTCAGCAGCATTTTAATTAGAGAGTAAAATGCTCATTTCAAGCTGAGGACAGGTTTTGTTTTTTCTGCAGCTGAAGCTCAGGTTCAGATTTCTGCTATAAGCTGTGCAGCTGTGTTACATATCTCCCCTCAACCAGCTGTTTCTGTCTCTGACTCCGTTCATACCGGGTTGTGTTATGAGGTTGTTTGGTCGTACCCCCCTTCAGGTTTAAACTAAAGGCAGAACCAGAGATTTATCTACCCTGTCAGCTGGTACCAAGTCCTTATATGACTTCATTGAAGGTGTTTGATTGTAATAATTCAGGAAAATTCTGTTAAATAACAGTGTTTCTCTGCAGAACTTTGAGTGATATCCCTTTATTGAAGGTGTTTGATCGTAGTAATACAGGAAAAGTCTTTAAAATAACAGTGTTTCACTGCAAAACCTTTAATGACAATTTCCGTTAATTTATGGTTTTCTGCCTTTATTTGAATTAAGATATTTTACCTTAATTTTAAGGTTTTTGTTTGGCAGCCGCTGTTGCCAGTCATTTGACCTTTTTTTAAGTTTTTTTTTTACAGTGTACTAGAGCTTCATTTGAATGCTTAGTCCTAATGGGAATCATCGTTTTGAGCATAAAATAACACGAGGATATAACTTCACATTACCGTTAACTGTAAGAGGTGCACCATTCATGTTGTTCCAGAAGGGTTAGCTTTTCCTGCATAGCTTCTAGCCCTTACGCTTCTAGCCCTTAAACTTCTAGCCCATTAGCTTCTAGTTCTTTAGCTTCTAGCCCTTTAGCTTCTAGCCTTTTAGCTTCTAGCCCTTTAGCTTCTAGCCTTTTAGCTTCTAGCCCTTTAGCTTCTAGCCCTTCAGCTTCTAGCCCATTAGCTTCTAGTTCTTTAGCTTCTAACGCTTTAGCTTCTAGTCCTTTAGATTCTAGCCCTTCAGCTTCTAGCCTTTTAGCTTCTAGCCCTTTAGAAAGAAAGAGGCCTCACATAGATGAAGTGTGTGTGAGCCGTGTGTAGCCAGTGGATGTCACCCTTGATATTGTGTGTGCTTGTCTCTCTATGGCTAATTGTCTTTTCTCACATTTTTTTTTATTTCTTATGAATGATTAATGATGCCGATGACTGGTTAAGATAATTGCTTTAAAATTGCATCTCTGTCATTAAAATCCAATTTACGAACATGGGGTTGTGGTCTGACTTGTGGTCTACATTATTATTATAGCTTTTTCCTTGTTTCCCTTGGACTTTTACAGCAACAAACACACACACCCTAAAATGTAATGATGTTCGATACTGGGACGGGCAACTGGTCGCCATGAGGCATGTCCTCACAAGACTGGTAAAACACACCTGCACACACACCGTACTGCACAGCGTGGACCTGTTACAGCGACGTGCAGCAACACTTGAATACAAATGAATGGCTTACAAGGGTCTCTCTGCACCGTCTGTTCAATCGAACTTCATTTACACACACTCGCCGTGGACGCACATAAACCCACTAAACCCATGTTGCATGAGCGGCGGCCACGCAAGGATACCGCGGTCCAATCTGCTCAAAGACAAACATGTTCTAGTGCTACCTTCATCCTAATTCAACCTCCAGTCACACACACTGAAGTGGAACCAATACAAAGACTCTCACGCACACGCGACGCGGGTCCGTGCCGGTCTAAGTGAACTGTCATCGTCCGCTGGTCGATCCCGTCTCGTCCCCGCTAACAAATTCACCGGCGGCCTCTCCAATCAAACCACAACCGAGACGGACGTGCGAGGCTTCGCTCATCAGCTGCTTCATATTCACATCAGCCGAGACACATCTCATTCTAATTCATGTCTGATTTTAGCTTGTTTTTCTGTCTGGACTGGTCAGGCCTGGGAGGGGGTTCAGTGACAAGACACTTTTTCTATATTTCGATATTGCACAGTATATAGTATGATGTAAAAGATTGTGGTGCCAAGACTTCAGGATCATGTATGAACCACAAAGTCCATATGCATTTGGCTAAAGGGGCTAAATGCTACATTCAGAGCACATTTATTGCCTCCACGTGGCTCTCAATATGGCCGACCGCTTGCATCTAACCGTTGACGCCACCAACGGTTGCCTGAGGTGGAAGCGGAGGTCGTTATCAGCTGCAACCGCCATATCGGCTATCGGTAGCAATAGCAAAAGTTTCATCCAACACAGGACCGGAGTCTCCTCGTAGATGAGAGTTTTCTCCGTCATTGATAAGAACGGACGCATCCGAGGCATTACGTTAGCTAGCGAGGCATTACGTTAGCTAGAGAGGCATTACGTTAGCTAGCGAGGCATTACGTTACCTAGCGAGGCATTACGTTAGCTAGAGAGGCATTACGTTACCTAGCGAGGCATTACGTTAGCTAGAGAGGCATTACGTTAGCTAGCGAGGCATTACGTTAGCTAGCGAGGCTAGTCTCCTCGGAAAAACCTTTCAAGCTTTGGCCGACAGTTTGCAGATCCATTGAAGTTACGAGACTTAGTCACAAACGCTTTCTAAGACTTTTTTATTGGTTAAATATGAGTAAAAAAAACACTGAGAGACATAAAGGGAGTTATGGAAAGAAATTCCAAATAGTGAGATATGAGGAAAAATGTACTTTCATGTAGATGAAGGGAGCAGACTGCCTTGCTCTAGGGCGCTGGGCAGGTAAGGAGCTTTTATATTAGTTAAATTACTCGGTGTAAGAATTACAGAATTAATAATTGACCAGCTTGTTAAACGTGAGCTCATATTTTATATTCTACTGTTAACTGTAAAAATGAATTAATTAATTCCCATTCATTGCACTCTGTTTACTGTTAAATATTTATTGTTAAATGTTAAATGTTATACACCTTCCCACCAGGACAAATTCTTTGAATGTGAAAACAAACATGGCAATAAATGGTTCAGATTCAGATAAAAGGTTATTTTATCATTTCATAATTTTATAGTTGACAATTTCACAGAAGGTAAGTTTTATTAAACTTCAGCAAGTTTTAATTTAATGAAAGAACAATCGATAAAACATTTTGTTAAAAATAAAACTGCAACAAATCCAGTAAAACTGTGTTACTGAGAGACTGATGTAAGAATAGATATACGACTGATGTAATAATATCCAAGTTTTGAAATTATTTCATAACTTATTGCTTCATTTAAAAGTGAAAACTGTTTGTTTCATTTAACAAACACACACACACACACACACACACACACACACACACACACACACACACACACACACACACACACTCTGCTTGTCAGTCGCCATTAAACAGTGCCGTCAGCTTCTTTGTCATCAGTCTCAACACGCCCGCCCAAACCGAGGCTGGATTATGCGCTAATTAGACCCACGCAAACAAACAACAACAACAACAACAACAACAGACGAACGGAGCTGACAAGGGGGCTGATGGGAGCTCACAGCCCGATCACGGCCCGTGTTTTAAGAAATCCTTTTTATAGACTTCTTAGCGTGCGGGTGAGTTATGCAAACAGTGTCACAGGCAGAAGATAAAGGCTTCACACACACACCTACACACACACACACACACACACACACACACACGCACACACGCACACACACACACATATCGGGTTTCATTTTCTTTGGACCACATGTCTGGAGTGATAATGGAGAACAGGCTTTTGATCATTGCTTAATTAGAGCGGTAACGAGCCCTCGAACACCGACCATGTTGAACATCCTGTGAGGGGGCGGGACTAGTCAGCTCCGAGACTCGAGAGTCGAGGAGTTTTATTTGTTAGGTGGTTCTGTAAGTTCTCGTTTCTAGGTTCTCCTCAAACGACATCCTCAACATTATGATGCTTTTTACAGTCTGTAAACAATGATATTCAATCAGTCTTTCAGCTTGTTTTGTATTTTCATGAAACATTTTTTAAACTTTGCGGACGGGTGAAGAACATGTGGAACCCTGAGAGGTTCCGGTTGTGAGAACCCTCACGGAGCAGGAGAGGTCCACGCGGTTCCTCGTCATGACTCCAGCTCGTGTTTTTGGGTTTAACGAGTGACTGTCGCCTCGTGACTGAACTCCTTCGTTTAAAGCTTCAACAGCAACATGGCGGAGAAACAGCTTAAGAGACGACTGTTGACGGGCGGAGATTGTTGCACCGACCAGGAAGTGTATTTGTTTGAAAGAAGACAACGTCACAAAGTAAAATGAGTGTTTCTGTCAACGGAGTCTGGTGACTTTGAGGAGAACACAACACTTACTCCCTATGTTTCAGTTCCCCGTTTACCCCTCATTATACACACATGCAGTTTAATTCCCACCACTGATTTATTTCCCTCTACCCAAAATGCAACAGAGATAAAAAGACATTTTGTCCTTTTTTTTAAAACGCTTTTTGTTTCCTTCCTAAGATTAGAGCCCGACGGACAACTTGTACGTCTCCCACTACCTGTTCCTGCCTCTTTATCTCTTCCTCTCCTCTCCCTTGATTGTCTCGGCGTTCCTCTCCCTCGTCTTTCTTCCCGCAGGAGGAAGGGAAGAGAAACCGGAGCGATAGCGGCACGAGCCGAGCCGCCGGCTGCAGACTGGCATTTCAGCTGATTGGCACTGCGGGCGGTAAACACTGCGGCACATGCGGGATGTTAATGGGAACCACAGCCCACGGATACACTCCCATGCTGGACTGTGTGTGTGTGTGTGTGTGTTGGATTGGTGGCTACCTTTCAAAATGTGCTTTTCCATTCTCCATGCTGGCATTCAATAATCATTAAAATGTGGTTTGTGCAGTTTTATCTACATTACCACGGGCTACACATGTACATCTGTGGATACACACTTACTTTATCTGTGTGTGTGTGTGTGTGTGTGTGTGTGTGTGTGTGTGTGTGTGTGTGTGTGTGTTTGATTAACACAATCCCCTCACTCTCCGTCAAACTCCATTATCAGTAAATGTATCTTGTGGACTTTCCTTTCAGGCCTTTCTCACTGTGGCCTCCGTGTCGCAGGTTTGAATCCCGTGAGGAAACCGCTGGTCTCTCACACTCACTGCTCCGGTGGTGGAAAGCTGCACTAAAGTCCTGTGAACCGGAGTATTTTCATTTCATATAATTCTTCATACTTGCACTTCACTGCAGGAAATATTCCACTTTTTACTGCACTACTCTATTTTATCTATTTTTTTTTTTTAAAGTAGCATTTTTGCAATTTATTCAAGCCTCCTGGTTCAACACAACCTCATTCAAGAGGAGGATTGAGGAAACGATGTGAAAACATGCAGCATAACGTTGTGACGGGTTGTCCAGGCAGGACACGATGGAGGAATGGGTTTCATTTGAATGACAGCTGATGATTTGCAGGGCGGGAATCGAATGCAGGTAGGGAGGCGTGGTGAGGGGGCGTGGTGAGGGGGGGTGGTGAGGGGCGTGGTGAGGGTGTGTGGTGAGGGGGCGTGATGAGGGGGTGTGGTGAGGGGGGCGTGGTGAGGGGGCAAGGTGAGGGGGCGTGGTGAGGGGGGCAAGGTGAGGGTGTGTGGTGAGGGGGGGTGGTGAGGGGCGTGGTGAGGGTGTGTGGTGAGGGGGCGTGGTGAGGGGGCGTGATGAGGGGGTGTGGTGAGGGGGGCGTGGTGAGGGGGCAAGGTGAGGGGGCAAGGTGAGGGGGTGTGGTGAGGGGGGCGGGGTGAGGGGGCGTGGTGAGGGGCGTGGTGAGGGGGCGAGGTGAGGCGGCGTGGTGAGGGGGCGTGGTGAGGGGCGTGGGGAGGGGGCGTGGTGAGGGGGCGTGGTGAGGGGGTGTGAGCGGCGGTGGCCGGGCTGCTGTGTGATGGTGAAATGATCTGGCACAGGTCAGAGGGAAGCCGGGGTATTAGACAGGATGGATTGATGAGCAGGATCGCAGACAGGTGTTGGAGATGAGAAGCCACGCCCACAACACACACACACACATGTATATACAGAGGACGGACAGGGCTAAGACTAAAACCGCATTACTTTCTGCATATGGCTCTGAATGCTGGACGAGGACGCGGTGGAATGACATCACACCGATCTGGACCGCCGGCAGCAGACGGGCTGCAGGTGACAGCGTGTGATGTGTTCAACGCCCACCCGTCACTCTGTCACTCGCTTCCGTAATCTGGCTGACATTTGTACTTCCTTCCTCCTTTCATCGATGTGTTTAGTTTTTCCTTTGACCTTCAAGTTTGTTTTTGCAGTCAATCACCACACACGCACACGCACACACACACGCACACGCACACGCACACGCACACGCACACGCACACGCACACACACACACACACACACACACACACACGGCCCTGGGGTGAAGGATGCTGAATGCTCAGTCAAGTAGAAACAAGGGTGAGACAGTTTAATCTCCACCTTTCTTCACCACTTCTTGTCTCTCTCTTTCCTTTTCTCACCATTTCCCTCGTTCTTCTTTCTTTCCCTCCATCATTCTCTCTTCGCCTCAAATCCTAATCGACTTTACTACAATCTCTTGTATTATACATTCAGTTAGCATGGGAACACAAACAGTAAAATATTAATCAAAACAAAAAGTTTGACCCGTTCTGTCTGATTTGGATATTAATCCCTCAGCTCTCGGCTGCAGGTGTTGGTGACGGGATTTGTTCTTTCTGTGATATTTATGTAGACGAAAGGTTAAGATGTATTTCCTGTTCGCAAACAAAACATGCAACCTCGATTAATACATCCGTAAAATGCAGATAACATTCAATTAAAGAGGTGTTTTATGCTGTAAATTGAAATAAAATAAAACAAAAAGCACCACAAAAATACTTTGTTTGGTTCAGGCAAAAAACACAACTTGGTGTGTTTGGTAAAAAAGAAACTTTGTGGTTTCGTTTGACTTGAAAGGAAAACGAAATTGCCACCTGACTTTACGGCAACACAGACAGGTCACATTTTATGTTTGTTAAAACTAAGAAGTTCATTTTGAAAAGACAGTGTATGCATATGAAACGCATAGACTGTATTTAACCGTGACGTCACCCATTGGTATTGAAGTCTCGAGTTCGCCATTTTGGCCGTCGCCATCTTGGTTTCTTGGAACCAGGAGTGACTCGAGAGGGAGGAGCTAAGTATGTGCAATTCACAATGTCACAATTCGCTTTAATGCACTGAAAAAAAAAGCGCCGGACATCTGACCCCAGAATTATACAACATGAACAAGTAACACACACACGCACACACACACACACACACACACACACACACACACACAAACACAGTATATATTTGTACAGGATTAGCTCTATGCCGTTTTGCTTAAATAAAGGCCTGACTAAACACTTTAATGAGTCAAATGGATGCAAAGTCATGACACTTAACTTGTGGGTACACACACACACACGCAAACACACACACACGCACACACAGCTTATGTATACATATTGGCTTTACAAATCCGGTTTATATGCCAAAATTTAAATTCAGGTACAGTAAATGCATGCAGTAGCTGCGCACACACACACACACACACACACACATACACACACACACACACACAACACACACACACACACACACACACACACACACACACAGGAGTGCCTTTAAAGGAGATAAGAGGACAAAATGTTTGGTGGAGAGCAGAAGAGAAAAAAAGGAAAGAGAGGAGAAAAAGAGGTCAGCAGATAACAAGGAGGACGGACAGAAGGGGGAAATAAAAGAGGGGAAGAGGAAGAGGAGGAGGAAGAGGAGAGAAAACCAGAGGAGAAAGACAGCAAAGAGGAAGGGAAGAAGGAAGTGGATGAAAAAGGAGAGAGGCACAGATGATGGAGGGGGAAACAGAGGAAGGAGCTTCATCCTGTTCGGTCAAACTGTTTGACATTCTCCTGACGTGGTAACCACGGAGACAAGAGACAGCAGTTTCCCCATAAAATTGTTGAAGATATTATGGGATATAGCTGTAGTGAACAATACAACAGCAGCTGGAATTTAAAGGGCCAGTTCACCCTCTTACCTCCGTTGGCCGGAGGGACGTCTGAGATATCTGCTGCCCCAAGACCCGCCCCCAAAAGAGACAATGATGGAGAGATGGAGTCTTTTCTTGGGATCTGGGACAAAAGAAAACAAATAGACAGAGAGATACACCATTTTTATTATTTATGAATCTATGAGGTCCGGAAAAGTAAAGCGTCCCCTCAAGGTATGTCAGACAAGAATACAGCGATAGGGCAGTTTTCATTTCAAAATAAAATACACATTTAAAACCTGCACCAAAATACTTTACTTTGTTTTTCTCATCATATGGATGATAGTTCAGATGAAGTCTTTCAAAATGTACACATTTATTATTTATAAAATCCAGTTGTGTTTTTATGTGTCCTCACAAAGATAGCAGTGCAAGGTCATGTGTGTGTGTGTGTGTGTAGTACATGCCCTCACAACTGTACGGAGTAATTAGCATAATGGTGTTTATGTTTACAGGCCTGCAGGCAGCGTATTATTATGTTTACAATAAGGATTTTACTACAGCGAGACGTAACTGGAGGAAACCTTTGTCACTGTGTTGTGTGTGTGTGTTTGTGTGTGTGTGAGTGTGTGGATAATGACTATATTACTTCCGCACTTAATTATATTGGATCTGTGGGTGTTTACAAGTTATACAATGATAAATGGTTGTTAATTCTTCACTCACACAGACACACAAACTCCTGCTTTCCTCTTTCTCACCATCTCTTTATATACATATATATCTATATAGATATATATCTCTCTTTCAAAGAGCTCTCCATCTGATAGATGGGTTCACATTGGAGTATATGTAGCCATTGTGGCCACATATACTCATAAATAATGGTTACTCCTCAGTTTTAATTAAATAGTGAGGAACAAAAATACTTCAATTAAAGCTTTTAATAATTAATTAGAGTTGACTTTTGACAGGATGAAAATGACTAAAGAGAGGACCGTTGTTTCACTGGTTACTGCTGAAACACACACACACACACACACACACACACACACACACACAAACACACACACACATGCACACACACTCTAACAGGCAACAGCAAAGATTCATTGTGTCTCATTGTGTGTGCGAGTTGGGTTTGATTGTTCTGTGTGCAGCTCCCACCTTCCTCTAAGGGTCCTCTATGCACACACACACACACACACACACACACACACTCTTCATCCGCACAAACACACTAACGCTCACACACCCGGGGCTCTCCATCATTGTGTCAGTCACACAGACACACACACACAGACACACACACATACACACACACACACACACCGTGCCAACAGTACAATACAGAGGTGTCAGGATGATTGACCATCCCATAAGCTTCAATAAGACAAGTTGCCCACAATGCACTGCTCCTTTCAACCGCTGCTTAAAGCTTTTCTAGAAATGACCAAACGTCCGTTTAGGAACACACCATCGGTTCATCAGTCAGTCGGTTCTGGGTCTCGAACCAAAGACCCGTCAACGCCGCCCCACACACTCCGACCCAGTCTTCATCTGAGCCCAGACTGAGAAAAACAAGGAAAAGGGGGCGGTGCTGTTCGATCACATGTGGCCCTTTAAGTAACCATATATGGTCATATGGTCACAGTCTGAGGATGAGCTGATGGCTGCCTTACGGCCTTCAGGGAAGACAGCCGGCCACCTGAGGCTGGACAACAAAACCATTCACACCAGTGTGGTTTCATGATGGCTCATCAATGAGTCCCTATAAAGGGTTAATGTGGCGAAGTATTGTTATAGAAATGTTGAAAAACACAAAAGCTTCGGATCGCTTTTTCAATAAACGCTGGGATGACGTCCTCCACGGCGCCCCCTGCTGGCCATGAAGCCTTGTAGGGAAAACATTTTTAGCAGTCTGGAGTCTTGGGATGCTTCTAAGATTACATATTTTTCAAAATTTTGGATGAAAACTGGGAAAGAAAGAAGCATTTTCTCCTCAATATGTTTGTAATATTAATTATATATATCTACATATATCTTGTCATTGTGTTATTGGATAGCGACTTTAATCCGGAATAAACAGCTAATATTTTCCATCAGACAAACATAATTGCCTCCATGACATATCTTCTGACCTCAAGCCAACACATTTTTTTGACAATAGGTTGTCGAGCAGGTGAAGTTTATTTCTTGTTCTTTTGGGTCGTGTGCGTCGTGCCGCTGTGATTGGTCGTTGGAGGTGACGCGAGGTCACGGCTTGATGGACAGGTCAGCCGAGAGGCGGGCTGTGGGGCAGGGGTGTGGTTTAGCGCGGCTGCAAGGGAGGGAGAGCGAAGGGCGGCTCAGGGAACAGGTGCGGGCAATCGGGGAGAATGAGCCGCACCTGCGACTAATGTGTGTGTGTGTGTGTGTGGTGAGCAGGGATTTAAACCCCCGGCAGTAGCGGCAGCAGGGGAGCGCGGGTTGTGTGTGGAAACAAATCCTGCTAATAAAAACTACTAACGACACCTCATCTCTCCGCGTATTCTGTGGGTCGCGGGTCCTGAGATCCCCGGGAACATTGAATCCTGTTACACGGGCAGTAGGAGAACCACCAGTGTCGCTCTGTAAAAATGACCAAAACAGCTTGTTCCTGTTTCAAGGCTCATTTACTTAGTGAGGAAAAGAAGCATTAAAGCAGCTTTGAGAGGAGGCTGGAAGATAAGTGTCTCACTCTCAGCGATCACTCTCAGCGATCACTCTGGGTTGGACGGGCTGCTCTAACCTCCATGTGTCCTTCAGTTAAACATTAAATGTCACAGCTAACAGACACACAAGAGACCACTCGGGCCTGAGGAAAGGTCAAACTGTAAAAGGTCAAGGAGGTAATGGCTGAAGAGTTACTCAGCATTTTATACACAAGTATATTGTATATATATATATATATATATATATATATATATATATATATATATATATATATATATATATATATATATAGTATACATACATGTATATACACATTACATTTCCATAGAATTACAAAAAATAAATATAAAAAAGACATAAAAGAACCTGATAATATTGTTGACGAAGTACTTCAGAAAGTTGTAAAAAGTGTGTGAAAACCTTGTAGCTGAGTAGATTGTTCCTATTTGTACAACAATTTGTGTAACAATTTAACTATTTGTGTATCTATTTGTATAACAATTTGTGTAACAATTTAACTATTTGTGTAACTATTTGTATAACAATTTAACTATTTGTGTATCTATTTGTATAACAATTTGTATAACAATTTAACTATTTGTGTAACTATTTAACTATTTGTACAACTATTTGTATAACTATTTGTGTAACAATGTAACTATTTGTGTAACTATTTGTGTAACAATTTAACTATTTGTGTAACTATTTGTATAACTATTTGTGTAACAATTTAACTATTTGTGTATCTATTTGTATAACAATTTGTATAACAATTTAACTATTTGTGTAACAATTTAACAATTTGTACAACTATTTGTATAACTATTTGTGTAACAATTTAACAATTTGTACAACTATTTGTATAACTATTTGTGTAACCATTTGTTTAACTATTTGTATATCTATTTGTGTAACTACAGTATTTCCATAGCTATTTGTGTAACTGCAGTATTTGTATAACTATTTGTGTAACTAAGTTCACGGTTCACAGGTTCATTGACTTAATCCATACACGTGGCCTCACGAGAGGTTAAAGGCTTCAGCTAACCCACACACTCTCTTCGTGGTGCGGCGGTTAGAGAAAGTAGGTCCACAGAAACACACAACGCCACAATACCTTCTGGAAGTTTGTGACAATCAGAAAAATAGAGGCTGAAGTTCCGGATAAGTTTTCCTCCGCAGTCGTTATTTAAGCCGTTTACTTGTTGTTTTCCTGCTATTGTTCTTTTGTGTCTCATTCAGAGTTCTTCTTTTACGAACACTTTCTTCTTCTTCTTCTTCTTCTTCTTCTTTTGTTCCTGATGCCAACACTGCCAGCCTTTCACTGCAAGAAAGCTTCTGGTTCGTGCTCACAATTAATCCCGACGAGCTTGTTTACTTCACCAAGACAACAAGAAAACAAAAACAACACAATAGTCGAGTTTATCCGAGCGAGGAAGAGTAGCGCTCTGGAAAGAGGTCGAAGGAAAGGAGTGTGTGTGTGTGTGTGTGTGTGTGTGTGTGTGTGTGTGAGTGTGTGTGTTGCCACTGAGCGCATCCAAGCGAGGCAGTGTCAAGCCATATGAAAAACACACACAGACGCACAAAGAAACACACAATAAAATTGTGTTTGTGTTGTGCGCACCATTTCCCAGTCAAAACTATTCAACATGTTTCAAACAAAGTGAAAGTGA
This sequence comes from Cottus gobio, assembly GCA_023566465.1. Lineage (NCBI taxonomy): Eukaryota > Metazoa > Chordata > Actinopteri > Perciformes > Cottidae > Cottus > Cottus gobio. Next base: position 25,668,316 of record CM042222.1, read on the forward strand.
GCTACACACACACACACACACACACACACACACACACACACACACACACACACACACACACACACACACACACACACAAGTCATTTATCATTTATATCGTTGGACCGGAGTTAAAGGGTCAATTCATCCGAAACGCACACAACAAACACACTTATTTTTACCCTCACACTTATCTTTACACTCAGATGCTTTTGTTTTGGTGGGATTCAGCGAGATTCATCCTAATTAAACAAAAAGAGGCTTTTGGTGTGTTCACAGTATAGAATACAGAATATTAGAGTATCAAGAACAGAACAAATATCTGTTTGCAGGCTAAACTCTGTACGACTAGTACCTGCTCTTTAAGGTGTTTTTAATAATTCATCTTCTCATTTCAGCCCGGCTATGAAATAATGTCTCAAAACACAACTAGGAACCGAAGGTCCTTTTTCACGTCACTGCAGAATTAAACTTTCAGCACTTATTACTTATTTAACGGAGGGAAGTTTGTTCAGCGTGGACCCAGAGCGGTTCATATGATATCTTACGAGAAGTTATGCTTCATTTTCCTACAGAAGCCAGCAACACGTGTCAATTTCTGCTGGTCTCGTGCATCCGGTGAGGAAATAATCCGGTGGGGCGACTGTGGCTCAGTGGTTAGCAAGTCGGTCTTTCAATCAGAAGGTCGGTGGTTCGATCCCCGGCTCCGGCAGTCCGTGTCGTTGTGTCCTTGAGCAAGACACTTAACCCTCATTGCTCACCGTTGCTGTGTCTACGGTCTACTGTACACTGTATATCATGTAAGTCGCTTTGGATAAAAGCGTCAGCTAAATGAAATGTAATGTAATGAAATAGACGTCCGTCTTCACAGGAAAGTGAGCGTAGTTTCAGGGCAACATGGAAAATGTCCAATTTCACTTAATTGGCCCCAAAAAAATATGATTTAGTTGCCAAATAATTTTCCATTGTTGAGCGTCTGAGCCTGCAATAAAGTGGCCGGCCGAGTAATTAAATACTCCTCCATGCCAGTAGGTAGCGCTATAATTACCTATCATAAACTGTATTATGCTACAATGTGACATTTTGCAACCTTTGTGGTTGTTGGTTGTTGATCTTCTTATTGTGCCGCGGCTCAAAAAAGGTTGAAAAACACTGCAATAGTCATAAAATTATTCATAAAACGGTTTGTATGATATCTTCATTATGAATGGGTGACACCAGCTCCTCCCAGTACAACCACAGTCATTTTAGACTGGGAAGCTCCAGTGGAGCAGGTTGGTTTAGGATTGTTTTTCTTCGTTCGGGGGCGACTGTGGCTCAGTGGTTAGCAAGTCAGTCTTTCAATCAGAGGGTCGGTGGTTCAAACCCCGGCTCAGCCAGTCCATGTCGTTGTGTCCTTGAGCAAGACACTTAACCCTCATTGCTCACCGTTGCTGTGTCTACGGTCTACTGTATATCATGTAAGTCTCTTTGGATAAAAGCGTCAGCTAAATGAAATGTAATGTTCTTTTGTTCAAATTCTTAATATTTTAAGAAAACACACTGATAAAAAACAATTTGGGGTATTCTTATTAAAGATGTATGGACGTTAAATGTATGTGTTTACATAAAAAGAAAGAAAAGAAACGCATATTAAAGCAAAAGTAAAGGCTGCATCTTTATTTGCGTCTCAATTTTGGCCTTCGCGGTCCATCCTCTCTTTCTTTTCTCTTCTTCATTCTCATCCCTCTTCCTTCATCGTATTTACACCTTTTACTGCCTTCGTCCACCCCTTTATCTCCACACACACTTTTCTCTTTTCCACCTTGTTCTTTCTGTCCCACATTATCTCTTCTCCGCTCTTTAACTCTCTCAAAGAGACTCTCTTTTATCTCATCGGCCTCGTGTCATCTTTCCACTTGCTTTTCGTCTCATCTTCATTTCATCCCTCCATCACTCCCAGAAGGTGTTCATCCCTCATCTCCCTGCTCCCTTTCACCCGGCTTGTATTTGGCCCTGAAGGGCGACACTTTTTAATTATTTTTGATCATTCCTCCAGATGAGCGTGCTTCATCACAACCGGCCCGGACGCTTTAAAGTTATTTCCCGTTAAGTAACCAGCAGGACGACGGAGCTTCCACCGCAATTTGGAATTAAATTGAATTTTTTCAAACCAATTTCCCAACGAAGCCATTAGCGTCTGGAGACTGCCCATTAACTTCACTTAATGTCCTTAATGTCCGGCTTCCACACTCTGAAATGACCCTCTCAACAGAACTCCACGAAGAGGAAGGCGAGAGACGGGTGGGCAGCGAGTGAACTTTTGACGCCAAACCAATGGATTATGGGTAATACCGTTGGGTGAAAAAGTGAGCGAGAGGAAATAAAAGAGAGATATGAGTGTATTAAAGTGCATTGACTAAAGTGTGTGTGCGTGTACATGACGGAAAACTGAAAGGGAGAGAAGCTAGTTAGCATGCGCTACGCTAACCAGCACCCAAAGTACTGAAGGGAAGTCATTAATAAAAATGGGGGCTGTTTTCTTAAAAAAATCCAAATGGTTCATATATCCATAATAAATTTAAATTATCTCCTCAACCATAAGGCCTATTTGAATAATTTAAACGGTATAATACACATAAAACACGTGTGAGATTAGTTCAGATGTGTATGTAGGAGCACATGTGTTAATGCTTTCTTGGTCATTGATAGAACACAAAAATATGAAAAGAATACAAATCTAAAATAATAAACTTCCAGAAGGGTTAGAAAGAACTTCCTGCTTTATTTTCTACTGTGAAATAGAACAGTATGTTAACAGTCTCTCTGCAAAGTTTGAGTTTGATTAAGTGAAGTAGAACATTTTTTAATAATATATTTATAATAGTGTCTTTGAGTATCTTGAAAAGCACTACATAAATTAAATGCATTATTATTATTATTAATTCATGGCACAATTCAAACGCTATCAACTACCTTTTATGTATTTTCTTCTGAAGTAAGGTCCGTAGTGGTCTTCTCTAACCCAGGACACAACAAACAATGAATACAGAAAGATGATTATTAGATTACTGTGGGGCAGGGGCGTGGTTTAGCGCGGCTGCAGAGGGGGGAGAGCGAAGGGCGGCTCAGGGAACAGGTGCGGGCAATCAGGGTGAACGAGCCGCACCTGGGACTGAGGGGTGTGTGCGTGTGTGTGTGTGTGTGTGTGTGTGTGTGTGTGTGTGTGTGTGTGTGTGTGTGTGTGTGTGTGGGCGTGTGTGGGCGTGGCTGGGGCCGCGCACTTAAACCCCGGCAGTAGGAACAGCTGGAGGAATGACTGCCGTGTCAGCAGCGAGCGAGAGCAACAGAGAGCCAGAGCAAAGCTGACCTGCCTGATTCCAATAAAAAGCCTAAACCGTACCAACATCTTCTGTGGTCCTTGTCTGTGAACCCGGGAACGAGCGCGAACCTGCTACAATTACATTTAGCTGACGCTTTCATCCAGCCGGGGATTGAACCACCGATCCTCTGATTGAAAGACAGACCTGCTAACCACTGAGCCACAGCAGTTGATGATGATTGGTCGTAATCACATGACGCAACCACTGTAGAAATCTATGAGGGACCATCGGAAAGATAACAAAACTAAAAAGATTCAGATTAATATCTGCAGTTATGTCTTCACTATATGCGAGTTACACGATGTACACAACGTACACAACGTGCACAACTTGCACAACGTACATAATGTACACAACGTGCACAACGTACACAACGTGCACAACGTACACAACGTGCACAACGTACACAACGTGCACAACGTACACAACGTGCACAACGTACATAATGTGCACAACGTGCACAACGTGCAGCGGATGATCCAACATTTTGATTTCACGGCATCCAGCTGTGGTTTTTTATTTATCTTTTATCCGTTTGTGTTGCCGCCACTAAACACGTTGTGTACCTGTGCTTCAAGGTAATATTGAATTCTGCCTCGCAGCCGAGCCTTCTGGGTAAGAGGCGGCGGACGGCGTCCCAGGTGGCCGACCGGCTTGTTGGTATGAATCAATAAATCAAAACACACACAATGAAACACAGATCTCTCTCTGCCTCCAGCACAAAGGGATGAAACCAGAGTGTGTGTGTGTGTGTGTGTGTGAAGCACTTGATATCCAATCAAGTGCTTCCTGGCAGCACACACACTTAAATGCTGGCGGTCCGGAGCCACTTTAAAGACGGACCGGGCAGCTGGCAGGACAAAGACACCATTCTTGAATCTGTGATTTTAAATATATATATATTTTTTTAAATGAATAATCTCCGTCCTCGATTGCCATCGATTTTTTTTTTTCGTTTCACATTTCCAGTCTGGCTCTCCTGCTCATCTCGGCCAAGTTTCCTTTCATCCTCGTAGAGGATTTTTGATCTTGGACCGAACAAACTTCCTCCTCGTGAAAGCGGAGGCGGTCCTTTCAGTTTGATGTGCGTTCGACAAAGTAAATGACGACACACAGCTGCTCGACTTCCAGGCTGGATTCTTCCTCTTCTTCCTCTTCTTCATCTTCGTCTTTTGAAGAGAGTTGGAAATTAATCTCGGGGGGGTTTCTCATGTTTTTTTCCGACCGGCCAAATCACATCATTTGTTAATCTAAGATGCTGCTTTTACATTTATTGAAATACAATCTGTGAAAAGTGATTTCCAGCTTGAGAAGAAACTTCTCACATTTCTAGCGACAGCAACGTCTCGCCCTGAACATCCACCTTAAAAACTCAAGTAACTGTTTCCACTGGCTCAACAGCCCTGTTCATTTTAGAAATGTCTGAAAAAAATAGTAAAAAAAAACTTTGTAGATGACAAAATATGTTTTGTATACCTACAAATTCCTCAAAAATATGTATAAACAAAAACCCTCCTGTTACCTTCAAACGTACTTATCTTTTACCCTAAAGGTCTGTGATTAGAATTCAAATTGTTTAAGTGTCAGGTACTTTATGTTTGTTTGTTGACTACTTAAATATCCCTTTAAATAAAACAATCATCATGTTAATTTTATGTTTACCCAGTTGTTCCCATTCATGACTTTTTTAAAGTTAGGAAAAGTTAAGAAAACAATTTATATCAATCATATATTTAGAGATGTTAAACATTGAATGGGTTCAAGTTGACCCAAATACATAACAATGGGTTAAGGGGATTAAGGACATGACAACATGAGAACTATGGGGAGACCGGGGATCGAACCCACGACCTTTGGGTTGCAGCACAACCATGAGCCACAGCCGCTAATTAGCGGTTGATCCGTGATTGTTACAAATCACCCCTAAATGGAATAATTACACAGTTTAAAGCTAATCATCTCAGAGTGAAATAACTTTTTTTTCCGGTTATCCGCCAATATTCTGTAAAATATGTAAACGCGCATCACAGAGGGGCGGAGCCGCTGGTTTGAAAATGTCTGCGTCAAAAAGGAAAGAAAAGTGAACACAGAAAATGTCTCTCGGTGTGTTCACGGCCCTCTTCAGGGCTCCGGGGACGTAATGTTCAACAAAAACTCCCAGAGATAAATGAATAGTTCATCAGTAGAGCAGCAGGTTGTTTTTTAGCAAAACACCTCAGGCTTTTGAAGAACAAAAACAAAACTGAGGAACACAAAGACCAGTTGAAGTGAGAGAGCAACAGTTACTGAAACAGAAATAACATGAAGCCCAATTCAAAACACAAGAGGTTTGAAATTCCACAATTGGATTAAAGTCACCGGGACTCGGGTAATGAATCCGCCGGCCTTCCCAAACGTCTCCCCAGGTGACATCGACCTCTCCGCGCTTCATTAATATGATGCGACGGCGGCAAATTCTTCTCGCTCCGGGCCGCCGACATCTGATGCGGCACCCGGGCGACAGGCCGCCGACAGCTCGTTAAGGAAGCTCATTAAGGAAGCTCGTTAAGGAGAAGGGGTACGCTTTCAACATAAGGAACACGCGCTGGATCCAACTGATTAGTCGTGAATTAGTCAAGAGAGAGAATATGACGACTTATGCTTTATTTTTTATTTTTCTCTTATTAAATAAAAACGTGTCATCGTGTTTTTGTTTACAGTCATCGTGAAAAACACCAGCGACTCGATGTCAGTGATGCACGCTTTGATCTGCTCGTTCCTAATGCGTTATAACAATAAGCATAACGCTTAATAAAGCATTTTATAATGACTTACGGTCAAGTATCATAATCCTTTATGATAACTAACCTTTGCAAAGTATCCTAGTGTGTAAATACTAGGATACTAGGATACATTGTGTAAGCACACAATGACCACTAGTAACTTAATAATAATTATAAAATATTATGAAGATATACTATGATCTTTGCAAAGAAACCAACAAGCATGATACTTCTAAGCCTTATGGATATTAGTGTATAACTGCAATTATCTAGTGCTATGAGCAGATTATAATGCATTATCAGCATGTTTATTAAAAACAGATCAAACATATATTAAAAGACATTTTTACTTTTGGATATCTATGCCGTCGCCAGTCATGCCTTCCTACCGTTCTGCTAAATATCTTGTGTGCCGTTTACCATATTAGCCGATTCCATGCAAATGTAGCATAAGCCACGCCCCCTGCAGCATAAGCCACGCCTCCACACAATACAACACTCCAGCTCTCAGCCACGCTTCCACGAGTATTCCCTCCGGCAACAATTCCCACGACACAATAAAACAAAAACAAAAAGATTAAAACATTTAATTTCTCTGTCGGGTTCCTTTCCATAATACTGTCAGACCTTTTCAATGTAAAAAAAAAAAACAGCACTTTATTGGACATGTCTGTTTTATATCGTGTTTTCTTTTGTTGTAACGTGAACACAAAATCCAGGATGAAAAATGAGGCTAAAATCAATTTTCTTTTTATAACAGAAATGTAATAAACGACCAGGTGAAGACACTTCTTACAGTGGGTTCTGCTTATTCAGCCTCTGACTTCACCGTGTACCCTTAACTTTCAAAGCCAACACCTACTTACCCCCCCCCCCCCTCCAATACACACATCGGAAATGAAGTGAAGCCGACAGTAATCAGATGCACCCTGAAAGGTCAAAGCCTGCTCTGCCCAAACATATTACTCAGTGGATTAAATCCAATAACCTCATTGCCACACACATATGATTGAGCAATCCATATTAATACCATTCACACCAATATTATGACCTCATATTTCATGCATGTGCATTATTCACAGCTCGACGGGCAGGCTGTGTTTCTGCATATTCAGCTGTGTTTCTGCATATTTGCATATTTACAGAACCTCCAAAGAATGTGCTGGAATTTTCCTTGTTTACCGAAACATGAGGAAAATGAATGAGTTACGTGAATCAAGACTTTTGAATACTACAACCAATCGATATCGACCCACTATGTTATTGGTTTGCCATATTTATTTGTACATTTTTCATATTTTCTATTTTTTTTTATTGTGTCTCATACTATTGCACAGTGTTGTTATGCACCATTCATGTAGCCATATTCCATGTATGTGTAACATATTTGTCAATAATGATGTCTCCATTATGGTGGAACATTAAATGCAAAATGGTTGTTATTTTTATCCAAATATCTCAGCAAACATTGGATTACTATGATGCCCCTGACCTTCAATATAGATTTCCCTAATTGGTTAAAAATTCCAACGTTTGTGCAATGCATTGGTATTATGACTAATACCTTACGGCTAATGGCATTCCTATCAGTCTCAGCTGTTGATTGACAAATGTTAGGATGCTAACGCAGGATATTAGTATTTTGCTTTTCAAATAGCCCTCAAGAATTTAGCAAACAAGTATAAAATATCACAAAAGAAATAGAAAAGTCTGCCTTGCTGTAAAACATTGTCATTACATAGGAAGTGGACGAAGTCACAAAGAAAAACACAGACGTCGAGGTAAAGACCTGTCAATCATCTTGTTGCCCCGCCCTAAAGCGTCCCCTGCTTTATGGTCTGTTTACTAAATGAGCATAATTTACTAAATGAACATCATGCTGTATTGAAGAAGACTTGAAACTAGAGATTGAGACATAAACTCATGTTTACAATGTTTACTGAGGGAATACATCAAGAGAGAAGTAGAGTCATTTATATAGACTTCTATACAACCAGAGGAGTCGCCCCCTGGTGGTCAGGAGAGATAATGCAGCTTTAACACATGAAGCATAGACTTCTATACAACCAGAGGAGTCGCCCCCTGGTGGTCAGGGGAGAGAATACAGCTTTAACACATGAAGCATAGACTTCTATACAACCAGAGGAGTCGCCCCCTGGTGGTCAGGAGAGAGAATGCAGCTTTAACACATAAAGCATAGACTTCTATACAACCAGAGGAGTCACCCCCTGGTGGTCAGGAGAGAGAATACAGCTTTAACACATAAAGCATAGACTTCTATACAACCAGAGGAGTCGCCCCCTGGTGGTCAGGAGAGAGAATACAGCTTTAACACATGAAGCATAGACTTCTATACAACCAGAGGAGTCTCTCATGTTGTTCGGTCTGTATTCATGTCACTCTGCTCTGCGAGGCCTTTGGTGACAAACCCTGTTGTGTTGAACGCACATTAAAGCCGAATTTGACCCGACTTGAATCCAATAGAAGCGTCTGCTCCGACCTTTCCGTGGTCCTTCCTCCGGTAATGTTGTTACCGGGAGCCGGAGAACAGGATGCCAAAAGGGACAGAAACGGTGAAATGCTGTTTTCATCTGACCTTCAGAGACGCTCTGCACAACTCATCCTCGAGACATCGCACGGAGAAGTTACGTCTTCATTTTTCGCAGGTTTTCCCACAAAAGTCCAGCAACACGTGTCAAGTTACACGTTGGACCCAAAAGCAAACTGCAAGGGAAACAGGGGAGATGGTGCAAGTAAACAGTGCTTTTATTTAAGTTCGTGCACACAGACAAGTGACACCCAGAACTACATTACATTACATTTCATTTAACTGACGCTTTTATCCAAAGCGACTTACATGCTATACAGTAGACCGTAGACACAGCAACGGTGAGCAATTAGGGTTAAGTGTCTTGCTCAAGGACACAGCGACACAGACTGCCGGAGCCGGGGATCGAACCACCGACCCTCTGATTGTAAGACCGACTTGCTAACCACTGAGCCACAGTCGCCTCAGTCCGTTCGCTGCTTTGGTGGCGTCTTGTGTCGGGCTCGTGATGTGCGCGCTCCCGCTGCTTCGGTGGCTTCTTGTGCTAGGCTCGTGATGCATGAGCCGTCGTGGCGTTCGGCGGCTTCTCGTGACGGTCTGTGAAGGGTTAGTCTAGGTTCGGGTCGATGGGTCTTGCTTGGCGTGGCGTAGGCTAAGCGTAGCAGTTCACGCTTAGCAGTGCAATCTTCCGACGCTGGACCTCCAGGAGGAGGCCACCTTTAACTGTGCCATGACGACATGATGCTCTGCAGCTGCGAGCGCACTCCCCCCAGCGGTCCAGCATTAGCCTGATTAGACAGAGGGAGAAAGGAGAGAGACACATTCTGGTTGCAGCCCGGGTTCCTGTGGCACCCCCTTGTGGTGGTGCCCTGTACCACCACAGTACCCCCCCCTCAATGGACGCCTCCTGGCGTCCACGGAACCGCCAGGCAAGGGTGGGTGGAGGGGGAACGGCCGGAGGGCCGAAGCCCCGGGCGGGGACTGGCCTGAGGGGAGGAACCTGGGACACCGGGAACAATGACAGGACAGAGGGGAACAGGTCGGCGGGCGGCCCCCCCGACGGGGACTCAGGGGGACGGGCCGGAGGACGGCCACCATGCGAGGACTCAGGAGGACGGGGCACGGGACGGGACCTGGCTGGCCTGGGCTTGAGACGGGACCTGACAGGACGGGGCTTGGGACGGGACCTGACTGGGCTGGGCTCGAGACGGGACCTGACAGGACGGGGCTTGGGACGGGACCTGACAGGACGGGGCTCGGGACGGGACCTGATAGGACGGGGCTCGGGACGGGACTTGACTGGGCTGGGCTCGGGACGGGACCTGACTGGACTGGGGACGGGACCTGACTGGACTGGACTGGGGACGGGACCTGACTGGACTCGGGGGACCGGGGATTGCCGTGACACCGACCGGACTCTGGGAGCGGGAGTCGGACGGACCGCCGACGGGGCTAGGGGGACATGTGTCGGCCGGACCGCCGACGGGGCTAGAGGGACATGTGTCGGCCGGACCGCCGACGGGACTCAAGGGACATGTGTCGGCCGGACCGCCGACGGGACACGTAGGGTAGGAGCCGGGCCGGACTGTCGGCGGGACTCGGGGAGCTAGGGTCGGCTGAGCCACCGACCGGGCCGGGACTATCCGCGGCGCGGTCGGAGGAGCTGGGACCGGGGCTGGCAGCGGCACAGTCGGGGGAGCTGGGACCGGGGCTGGCAGTGGCACAGTCGTTGTGGTGGTGCCCTGTACCACCACAACACGTCCGTTACGTGCATTCGGGGTCTTTAACATAAAGGAAGGACCAATAAATCAACGTTGAACCCTCGTTGTCACTCGAGGCATTAAAAACCGTTTTGTCAAAACTGACAGAAAAAATAAATAATGTAATTTGTTGTCAAGTTAAAGTAAAACAGATGGTTGGAGCATCTGTTTTTACATAATTTACATAAATTATGGAATAGTTTGTCAAGCTGCAATTTACTAACTTCAGATGGACCTTTGTTATCAGTTTGGACTCTTTATTGGCTAGAGAGTGAACATTATTATTATGATTATTAACATTATTATCTTCATTGTTTGACCAAATAACCACATTCGTCACTCATGACAGTCAATAAGTTAAATTGTTCATAAAATATCTGTGACTTTCTGAGGATGATGATGTCATAATTGCCACCATAACCAAAATCCTAATATATATATATATATATATATACATAAGTGGCTCTGCAGATTTGCTACTTACATCCTATAATACTCTGATGCCTCGGAACATTTTAAATCCTCTTTAACCCGTTCACATCTCAAGAATGCAGTATCCTGGTGAGGCTGTAATAAAACCCTGTCCTTCATTGGTTAGCTAAAATTGTAAAAAAGACAAAAGATATTCATAATTTACCAATATTTGAGCTAACTTTGTAATACAGTTTCTCCAAAACTCTACAGTAAAATATCATGATAATGCACATGCACATAGCAGAGGTCCTCATGAACAATAATCCATTAGAATTATGAGTTAGCTTTTCAAGGGTCTGCTTTTATATTCATATATATTCATACGTCATGAAAAACCAACAAACTGAGGCTGGGTTCGGGTTCGAGCACCCGTGTGTTTAATCCCTCCGTGGAGCGCTGCGGGGGTGCAGGCGGGCGGAGGGATCCCGGAGCGTCGGGAAGTGTGGACACCGCGTGCCGAGACCACAGACCTTCATTATTACGGCTCGGAGCCGAGTGAGGAATATGGAAATGATGAGGGTTCCACCCAAAGTGGAAAGAAGAAAAAAAGATGGCGCGGCTGAAATATTTCTGCTTCGTTAATAAGCTTTTCACAAATTGCCCGCACGTCGTAAATTAATCAATCAATGTCGTCTTCAGAATGGGCTTGGTTCCACAGACGGGGTAAGTACTGTGTGTGTGTGTGTGTGTGTGTGTGTGTAGGTGTGTGTGTGTGTGTGTGTGTGTGTGTGTGTGTGTGTGTGTGTGGACGTTGTCAACGTTACCTTTTGTCTTAGCAGTTTCGGATACTCTAATTTGCACATAAAGGCAAAAAAAAGCTCAACATAAATACAAGAATAATGAAGCAATGTTGATTCTTTTCTTTATAAATTTGATTTTTTCATCTTATGTAATGAAAAAGAACCGATGCAGAGTCAATAACCTCCTCACGACCCCTCCTACCAATAGATACACGATAGAGTATCAATAACATGATTAACTACATCCTTTAGATGTATTTCCTCTATATTGTTCATTTGGCAGCATTGTCTTTGGCTCGCTTTCCCAGAATGCCACAGTGTTTTAATCAAAGATCATCTCCTCTGGTGCGAGCGCTGACAGCTGAACCATCTTTCATGTGTTTTAAATTGAAATGTCACAACAAGGGTTCAGGTGAAAAGGATTTTGAATGAAATGCAACCTGATGCATGAGATACACACTGATGACACACACTGACGACACACACTGACGACACACACGGATGACACACAAGACAAATTATATTTTTTTACTTTTTTGACATACTATGACTTTTTTGGCATACTATGACTTTTTTGACATACTATGACTTTTTTAATACTTTTTTGACAAATTATATTTTTTTACTTTTTTGACCTACTATGACTTTTTTATACTTTTTTTGACAAATTATATATTTTTTCTTTTTTGACATACTATGACTTTTTTCATACTTTCTTTGACAAACTTTTTAAAACTTTTTTTTACAAACTGCTTTTTGTTTTTACATCTGCATTCGTATATATAATCATAAACAAGCCACGGCGGGTTGTAAGCCGCTGTTGCTGCAGCTGCGGCTGCACCGCAGCCTCCTGCCGGTTGCCGCCGCCGTGCTGGTACGCAGCCACAGCCCGTTACCGGGTATGTCTGATATGCATACGTTTTCATCGGCAATGAATCACTTTTTCATGTTTACACCCAGATTTCACTAAATGTTTGGGCATGGAAATTTGGTTGTCATGGAAAAGTCATGGAACTCCATTGGTCAACATGTGTATATGAACGCTGCCCGGAGCAGTTTCAACTGTACGGCCTCTTCGGTGCGATTGTCGTCTCGAATACATGGTTCTCTATTTGTTGTTGTTGTAACTTGTCCAACTTTGTTTTCATGCAGCAGAAAACGTTTGTCTTTTTTTGAGCCGATTCATTTCCAGCGCTCAGCCGTAGTTTGACACGGTTTGTCGTTTTTTCCTCCCGAGAAATTCAAAACCCAATCCCATCTCCTCTCCTTTGTTCTCTCTTTCCTTTCATGTCCCCTACTTCCTTTTTCTTCTTCTTCTCCTTTCAGTCATGGCCTTCCTCCCTCCCGTCCATCCCCTTTTGTCCTCTCCTTGCCTCCTCTCTCCTCCCTCGTTCTGCAGTGAGAGGCAGAACGGAGGAACTAACCTGATTAAATCTCCATCCTTCCTTCACGTTCTACCTTTCCGTGCATTCATTCCTTCGCTCTAAAGCAGGATATTGTCTTTCTTGTCTTCTTTCCGTCGCTCAATCACTGGCGCTGACACAACAACACCTCGTGAAGAGCTCTTACTGGAAGCTCTCTGTGACGCCATTTCTATTTCTGAGTCGGGATGACGCTCCTGATCGTCTTTGTTTCCGGCACTTTGGATCTCTCTCTTCTGCTTTGTTCAATTGCTCGGAAAAGTCACACACACACACACACACACACACACACACACACACACACACACACACACACACACACACACACACACACACACTATAATTACAGCTCACTTTAAAGCAGTTTAACCTTCTCATGCTCATATGGAAAAGGGGCGTTATGAATCTGTCTGTGCTTATAATACTTGTAGTTATTTTCAGTTATTGTGGATTTCTTTAATCTTTTTCTACTTTTTACTTCGCTCATTTATATTACTTGTTTTTGATTTGACTATATCTCGTTTGCACCTTCTGCTGCTGTAATCCTGCGAATGTCCGCAATGTGGGACTAATAATAAAGAATAATCTTATTTTATTAACATACACAGACAAGATGAACACATGTATGAATTGCAATTGTTACAAATTAATGTCAATATGAAGATTATACAATAAAATGGAGAAAAAAACACACAATTTTGCAGCGATGACGACTTATTGAATGTCTCCACCGTCTAAATATTCAAACCCAAAAATGCCAAAGTTGTTCAGCTCATGAGATGCACATTAAATATTGAATAACTGCTTCCAGCTGATGAAGCTGGCTTCGTGGCCGTTGTTGGATTAGCGGATAAACTTTGTGCTACGCTTGTAAAACATCCCCAGACTCCTCCCTGAATCCATCAACTCGAATAACACACTTTGGTGGAGGTCTCCTGAGCTCAAACAAATACAAAAGATTATTATACAGAGATGAAATATATATATATATATATATATAGAGAGAGAGAGAGAGAGAGAGAGAGAGGGAATCCTCTTATTGAAGAGGTGTCGGTGTATCTTGAGTTTTGCTGACCAGCACATTTTCACTTTGGGGATCGAGAAGGCAAAGCTTAATGTATGAGAGTCCACACGTTCCACACGTAACATGACGTGTAACATGACGTGTAACATGGCGTGTAACATGGCGTGTAACATGGCGTGTAACATGGCGTGTAACATGGCGTGTAACATGACGTGTAACATGACGTGTAACATGACGTGTAACATCACGTGTAACATCACGTGTAACATCACGTGTAACATCACGTGTAACATGACGTGTAACATGACGTGTAACATCACATGTAACATGACGTGTAACATGGCTGCGATTCTCTACATGGGTCAGCTCACGTGAAAGTATTCATTGTGTAGCTTCACTAACTGACGTTATTGAAGGTGGGCGTGTCTTAATCAAAGGCGAGTGTGTCTTTAGTACAGGTGGGCGTGGCTTTATTGAATGTGGGCGTGTCTTTAGTGGAGGTGGGCGTGTCTTTATTGACAGTGGGCGTGTCTCTCTGCTCCAATCCCTGGTTGTTTCCACCTTCACGTGTTACGTTAGTGATAGAGGGTGAAAACATTCTGGATGGTTTTCCCATTGAAGGAGACTTTTCCTTCACAGGACAAGGCTCACATGTCCCAGGAACATGTGGACCAGAGAACAAGTTCATAGCTCCATTATTTATGTTTTTAATCAGGTTTTATTGACCATTCCCTAATTTTTCACCTGATTTTGAGCCTTTTTTCAGGATCCCCCCATGACACCTGTTTATAGTTAATTTGAGTTAAAATAGTCAAAAATACGTTTTCCATCTTCCTGGTTCACTTACACAGCACACGACTAATGATGTGGCTTCAAGAGGTAGTTGTAGCACCAGATCCTGTTTAGGGGGTTTGTAGCAAAACGGATGAGATGAGTTTGTACGTTCTCGCCCGTGTCAGCGGGTTCTCCAGCTGATTGATTGCTCTAAATGGCCCGTAGGCGTGAACGTGAGCGTGCATGTAGGAGTGAACGTAGGCGTGCACGTAGGCGTGAACGTAGGCGTGAACGTAGGCGTGCACGTAGGCGTGCACGTAGGCGTGAACGTAGGCGCCCTAGCGTTCCCTGAGAAGGATCAGCGGTTACGGTGAACGGAAAGGTGGAGAAACAACAAAAGGTTTTGTCTATTTGTGTCGGCCCGTAAATTAGAAACAAAAGAACATTTTAATTCCAGGCTGTAATGCAACCAAAAAGGGAGTGAATACTTTCACTGTCCCGTGAATTCTTCCCTTCAAGGATTAATCAGCGCTGTGAGCACTTCACCAGCTCCCATATGCAAACCCCTCATGGATAGTACTTAAGATTGATGGATGAGGCGGCAAATGAAAAATAAAAAAGTGTTTTGCAGATGGGAACGACGCGGTCGTGTATCAAACCACAAACCAGCGCATCACTTAGGAGGTCCCTGCGGAGTGAATAAAAACTGTCAGATCTCACCACAATGTTAGTTTAAAACATTAAAACAATGAACTGGAAGTGGAGAGGTGACGGAGGCCGGATGAGAGGACCGGGTTTGGAGATGATGGATGGGTTGAAGCCTTTGGCAGCATTTGAGCGGCCGGGTATCGACAGCGCATCACTAATGCGGCCGAGCGGAGAAGAAGCACGTGGACGGAAAACGGAATTAACTGAGAATAACGAGGCTGTTTGCTAATTGAGCATCACCTGCAGCCTCGCTCGCCTTAACGAGCCCCCTCAGTAAGCAGGCGCTAAAAAAAGGGTCAAAGAAACGTCGAAGGAATACATTTTTTCCTCCAGATTGCTGCTGCTGCTGCGCCGCATTTCTCAGGGATCAGCTGTCAATCAAAGTGTGTGGGCGGGAGGAGCGTAGGTGGCCGCTGTCACTCACGACAAACAGGCACAAACTTACAATGAGCTCTGTTCACTTTTCTTATCGTCACTGATATATATATGTATATATATGTATCAGTGACGGGATATATATATATATATATATATATATATATTATCGGTGACGATATATATATATATACACACATATATATATTTCTATAAATAAATAAATTCATATATTTATTTATACATATTTCTATAAATAAATATTTAAAATATATATATATATAAAGAACCCAACCTTTAAACAAAGTTACCGTGCTTGATCTCTGTATAAAGTACATTTACTTTATTTATTAAAATGTTTTTTTGATACACCCAAAAAACATTTTTTAAATAAAAGTGAAAGAAGCTGTGTGATTATTTTTTCTTTAATAAAAAGAAGAAACAATCCAGTGAAATGTGTGTGTGTGTGTTCTCAGTAATACAATATAAGAAGGGAAGCCAATCTATTTCCCAGCACGTTAGATTTGCATCTCTTTGAGAACACACACTCAGTTATATCTCCATTTCATTCGTCTTCGTGAACTTTCTAAACTTCCATGATATTTATTACTTTGAACATACACGTGCACTATTATCATTGCCATTGTTATTTATTGGACGGGTTGAATCATGCGTAACAACCGAGTTTCCGGTTAATTAGCTGGTTATCTAGAAAACAACAGTCAGCGCAGAAACACCTATAATGCCCGGGGATTGTAATTAGACCACACACACACACACACACACTAGAACAATACACAGTGATATGTTAATTTATGTGTGAGTGTGTGTGTAGGGGGATGGGTCATATTAATAAGCTGGTTATCATCTGACCGGCCGAAGGTCAGAACAGAGCAGGTAATGAAACCCAACACGCTGGGAAACCAGCCTGAACCAATCAGAGCGCTTCCTCTGACTCGGGCTCCCTCAAAACCTCGTTAACGCCGCTTCCAACGCTCCGCGAGGTGGTGAGAGCGAGCGTACACTTCACCACGATAAAGGTTTAGTCAAAACATTCAATGTCTGCAGGGACTTCTAAGAAGATCGTCCACTCAGCCGACTTTTCCACAAGAAGAAACAGACCTATCACAGTCTATATATACTCTGGTTGTATAGAAGTCTATGCTTCATGTGTTAAAGCTGCATTCTCTCTACTGACCACCAGGGGGCGACTCCTCTGGTTGTATAGAAGTCTATGCTTCATGTGTTAAAGCTGCATTCTCTCTACTGACCACCAGGGGGCGACTCCTCTGGTTGTATAGAAGTCTATGCTTCATGTGTTAAAGCTGCATTCTCTCTACTGACCACCAGGGGGAGACTCCTCTGGTTGTATAGAAGTCTATGCTTCACGTGTTAAAGCTGCATTCTCTCTACTGACCACCAGGGGGCGACTCCTCTGGTTGTATAGAAGTCTATGCTTCATGTGTTAAAGCTGCATTCTCTCTCCTGACCACCAGGGGGCGACTCCTCTGGTTGTATAGAAGTCTATGCTTCATGTGTTAAAGCTGCATTCTCTCTCCTGACCACCAGGGGGCGACTCCTCTGGTTGTATAGAAGTCTATGCTTCATGTGTTAAAGCTGCATTCTCTCTCCTGACCACCAGGGGGCGACTCCTCTGGTTGTATAGAAGTCTCTCCTTGTGCATCCTTCCTTCTCTCCATCACAGCTACCTCCTTCTCTTGCTCCCCTCCTCTCTTCTCCTCCTCTCCTCCCCCACCATCACCTTCCTTCCCCTCCTCTCCATCCCTCCTTATCTCCTCAGCTCCTGGTCACACTGCTTCCACTCCTTTCTGTTTCTCTATTAACCCATTTTAACCTCCTCCCCTCGCTCCCTTATCTTTCCGCCTCCTCCACTCTCCTTCCTGTCATGTACTCCTTTATCCTTTACGGTTCTTCCTTACTTTCCTCCTGTCCTTTCATGCATGCTACTGCTTCTCTACCTCCTCGGTTTCCTCTTTCTCTCTCCTCTTATTCCTCTCCATCCCTCCTCTTCCTTTTCCTCTCTACCTCTCATCCATGTTATCTCATTTTTTCCACTTTTTCCTCTCCCTTCTCTCCATCCTCACCTTCTTCCACCTCCTCACGCTACCTCTCCTTCTTTACTCCCTACATCCTTTCATCCCTCCATCTCTCAAGTCATGTATGAGGTTGTTTGACTATAATCTTTGAATGGCTTAGCAACATTTTCATGAAAGTTTCAGCTCGGCTGAATCTATAATTCAACGCCAGCCGTCATTACACACACACACACACACGCACACGCACACCCACACTCCTTATACATTTTCTCCTCCTAACTCGTTTCTACAGGGAGGCCTTTCTTCTTATTACTACCTCCCTTGATCCCTCCTTTCTTTGTTTCCTCTCTTTTCTTTCCTCCATCACCTTTGCATTTGTTTATTATTATCACCTTGCACCTTGTTTTTCTTCCTCCTGCTCTTCATCTGCTTCCAAAGAGCCTTTGCTTCTATTTTCAAGCTTTAACCCTCTGGACCCTAAGGTCATTTTCTCGATTTTACATAATTTCTTAAATTCACCTTTTTAAAGCATTTGCATATAAGATACATACCCATGTTTTACATCAAAAATTGCAGAACAATCTCAGCTCTCTATATAATGAGGCACCATTGTCATAAGTGTAAAGTGTAAAGGGAAAATATGACTCTAAAACTGAAAAATGTAATCTCGATTTTGGAAATTCTTCATATATCTTGTGAAAACATAACTTTACTCAGGTGGTCAAACTGTTTTGGTGCTTGAAATTGGTTTACCAAAGGCATTAGGTTCACAAAAGCAGTGAAATATATGGGGAAAAAAATAGATAAATGCAAATAAATGTCTAAAACCAAATTCTTTATTGCCATTTTCTGAGTAGAAATGTGTCTGTCACACCTTTCACCAAAATGATAAAAATGGGACTGATAAATTACTTTATACTGCATATCAAGCTTCATGGGGTGTGTGCAAATGAAAAATGACCATTACAACAATTTTTTATTTATTTTTCTTTTTTATTATACCCAAAACATTATGTACAGAATTTGCATGTTCAAAATAAACAGAAAAAAACTATATACACATTCAGACTATTTACAATGTAAATATGTCTTGCCTTTTTTGATGACCTGGCTGGCAGGGGTGGTCCTCGGGCAGCACGCGACCGCTTTGCTGGCCGTGGTGGTGGGGATGTCTGTGGTGGAGTGGCAAGCAGAGACAGACTCGGAGGCTGCTGCAGCTGTGAATCCTCTCTGTAAAATAAATTAATACTAGTTAGTTGAAAGAAAGATGACGGTGGTCGTAATGATTGAGCAGCGTGCACCACGTGCTCTTTGTAAACAGTACTAAGATCACTGAAGATGACGGTGGTCGTAAAACATTGGCGCAGCAGTATGCACGGTGTGCCCTTTGTAAACAGTACTAGACAGAGTTACGGACAATAACAAAGAAAGTTGACGGTGATATAGTTACAATCGCACAGTAGTAAACCACTTACCCGTCTTCAGGCTCTGACGCTGCGCCGTCATCCTCGTCGCTGCTTCCCCAGATCACCAAAAGTGCTTCCTCCGTGTTGAACTGCTTAGTCGGCGGCATGATCTCGCTTCTCTCAGACTGAAAACTGTAGCGTGTTTATAAATATATACCTCAGGTGTGTAGTCCTTTGAGTTTTTCTGAGTGTTCATTGGTTAGTTTTTTTTTCACAACAGGTGGATGGACACAGGATTCAACAAATCACAGTGAAGGATTTCGCACAGTGTCATATGACACGCCAATGCCCCTATCTCCTTGGCTGAATCAAGTAGGATGTCGCAGGAGGAGGGCAGCGGAAGCAGGAAGTCTACTGTATCCGCTAGAAGTCGAACCATATTTCTGGGATGAATTATCGCGAAGATATGAATATTTTAAAAACGTAAACATGGTCAAAACGCAAAAGTGCGGTCGGCGATGCCGAAGGGTTAATTACGACTTAAAATAAACAACATCATGACTTTCTATTTCCTGTTCAGAACAGAGTGCAACAACATCTGAGATCCTTTACACGTCATCGCTGCATATGTTTAACCACCAATCAGAACGAGGTGGTGGACTTTAGTAGTTACAAAACCTTTGCTTTTCATTAAATGATAATATAAATAATAAATAAAACCTCCAACATGAACATCCAGGTTTATTTGACCTCTTTGTCTTTTGGTTCTGAAGATTTCTGCCAAAGGTGACTTTTAAAAAATGGCTCATTTACATATGAGCTCCCTCAGAACCTTCTTCCTGCGTTTACTTTCTCAACTCCGCCCCTGACTCCTCTGACCAATCAGCAGAGAGGGGCGGGATCAGGACCAGAACCAACAAAATAAAGGTTTGAAGACGTCGTCACACTAACAGAGACTGACTTTAAAGTGAATTGACAGCGACATGAAGTGGAATTATTTCCAAATGAGAAAGTACAGATGGAAAGAGGTACGAACAAAAAGAACAAAGAGAGAGAGAAGGGATGACAGAAAGAAAGCAGATGATGGAGAAGAGGAGGAGGAGGTTTCCATCTGTTTCTGCTGAATCAGGGAGGTTGAGTTTCTAAATGTCAGGACTCCTCCTGACTCCTGACTGCTGCACACACACACACACACACACACAGTGGAGGGCTGTGAATGTTGGAGCAAAGAGAGAGCGCAGGCAATTTGCATTAATGAGAGTTTAGTTGAAAATGTTGGCAGAAGCCGGAGAGAGAGAGAGAGAAAGAAGGAGAGAAAGAGAGAGAGATCAAGAACAGAGAGATGTTGACAAAGACGGTGAGCTGGCGGACAGCGAGCAGTCAGCCAGTCGACAAGCGAGTACACAAGCAGTCGACCGAGTACATGCAGAAGTTTATTCATGAGCTCGAAAACAAACCCAGAGACAAACAAGCAAACAGAGAAAAGGAAGTGGCGTCGCTCAGAAAGAGGAAAGGAAGTGGCGTCGATCACAAAGAGGAAAGGAAGTGGCGTCGCTCAGGAAGAGGAAAGGAAGTGGCGTCGATCAGAAAGAGGAAAGGAAGTGGCGTCGCTCCGGAAGAGGAAATGAAGCGGCGTTGCTCAGAAAGAGGAAAGGAAGTGGCGTCGCTCAGGAAGAGGAAAGGAAGTGGCGTCGATCACAAAGAGGAAAGGAAGCAGCGTCGATCACAAAGAGGAAAGGAAGTGGCGTCGCTCAGGAAGAGGAAAGGAAGTGGCGTCGCTCAGGAAGAGGAAAGGAAGTGGCGTCGATCACAAAGAGGAAAGGAAGCAGCGTTGATCCAAAGAAGAAATGAAGCGGCGTCGCTCAGAAAGAGGAAAGGAAGTGGCGTCGCTCAGAAAGAGGAAAGGAAGTGGCGTCGATCACAAAGAGGAAATGAAGCGGCGTCGCTCAGAAAGAGGAAAGGAAGTGGCGTCGCTCAGAAAGAGGAAAGGAAGTGGCGTCGATCACAAAGAGGAAATGAAGCGGCGTCGCTCAGAAAGAGGAAAGGAAGTGGCGTCGCTCAGAAAGAGGAAAGGAAGTGGCGTCGATCACAAAGAGGAAAGGAAGTGGCATCGCTCAGGAAGAGGAAAGGAAGTGGCGTCGATCACAAAGAGGAAAGGAAGCGGCGTCGATCACAAAGAGGAAAGGAAGTGGCGTCGCTCAGGAAGAGGAAAGGAAGTGGCGTCGATCAGAAAGAGGAAAGGAAGTGGCGTCGCTCAGGAAGAGGAAATGAAGCGGCGTCGCTCAGAAAGAGGAAAGGAAGTGGCGTCGCTCAGGAAGAGGAAAGGAAGTGGCGTCGCTCAGGAAGAGGAAAGGAAGTGGTGCCGATCACAAAGAGGAAAGGAAGCAGCGTCGATCACAAAGAGGAAATGAAGCGGCGTCGCTCAGAAAGAGGAAAGGAAGCGGCGTCGCTCACAAAGAGGAAAGGAAGCGGCGTCGCTCACAAAGAGGAAAGGAAGCAGCGTCGCTCACAAAGAGGAAAGGAAGCAGCGTCGCTCACAAAGAGGAAAGGAAGCGGCTTTCTGGCATCATCACGTTCTGTTATCAGGCGGCTGACAGACAAACAGACCAGAGCAGTCCTGGCCTGAACATATCATTTTTAATGCGCTAATGACAAAATGATGATGACACAAAAAAACCAACAACTCTTCATGTCGAGCCAAATCTCTAATTGATTTTCAATGTTTACTGTGATGAACAGAACAGAAAGCAATCAACACGTATATCCAGAGTCTAGCAAACATAGAAGCAGTAAATGATGATTGCATTGGATGAACAGGATTTATATATATATATATATATATATATATATATATATATATATATATACTCACATCAGGGATGATTCCACGTTCTTGTGCACATTGTTAGATTACTTCTCTCGCTCTCTTTTGCTTTGTTGAATTATTGATGTGAAACAATGTTTCAAGTTATCAAATTTCAAATTCCAAATTCCGTGCGCCGGCAAGTTGTGGCGATAACTTTAAAAGCACTTTGATGACCTTGAAAGCCCTTTGATGACTTTAAAAGCAACCCAACTGTCCTTACAATCAGAAAACTTGATGAGTTCAGTCTTTGCACGCTCGCCTGCACGCGCAACTTGCCGCAAAGGCTCATGGGAAGATCAGCGAAACTGACGTTAAGCCCGTCAGTCTGTGCCGCCGCCTGCATTTCATGCATTTATAATGGCGTGTACATTATTTGTAGCTGTGATATCTTGGAGTCGATGACCCCCAATGACTACAAACCCACAAATGTAATATTTCTTGCAGATATTCAGTTTCTCCTGAAGATATACATCAAAAACATATTGAAATAATTGTGGTTCTCGCACGCCGATTGTCTCTCTGGGAGTAATTCGGGGAATGTTAGCGCTTTAAAACAAAATTAGGTGGTAGGATTGCGACGTACGGGCAATGTGTGTGTGTGTGTGTGTGTGTGTGTGTGTGTGTGTGTGTGTGTGTGTGTGTGTGTGTGTGTGTGTGTGACGAGGCCAGATAATTAGTTTTTCCACTATATTTACATTTGTCAAGCCACGGGGGTTATTTCCCAGCTTCCAGAGCCGCAGCTGAATGAATCATCAGCGTGGCGGTAATATAGATCATTTGGTGAAGGTTGTGTAGAAACGGCTGTAATTGGTTTCCGTGTAACGGATCACTCAGGTGAAAACGCCGTTTCCTCAATAAGCAGAGGAGCTTCTTGTTTACAACCCGCGGACAGAAAAATGTAATACAGAAGTTGAGGAATGATTTCATGTCATTACGATTTATTTGGAGGTTAATTGAGCCGCGTTGGTCCGATTTAATATACAGACCATAATGCACTCAGTCTGCTGCGTTCTTGTTTTCCTTATTATGCATTAAGCATCTTAATCAGTGGGGGGAACAACTCCTAAACTCCATAGTAGAGAACTGTCAATCACCTTGTAGCCCCACCCCTAAAGCATCCCCTGCTTTATGGTTTGACTCTAAATTACCATAATTTACTAAATGAACATCATGCTGTATTGAAGAAGACTTGAAACTAGAGTTTACAATGATAGATTGCCTTAAGCCCCACATGGGGAGTTGCTGTTGTCCTTTCCCAGCTAGCCTGAGGCTAAACAGAGAAAGCCTTTCATATTTATCAAGTAGGTGCACAGACACATGTGACAGGACAACAGGGTTTCTGTTTGTTCAGTTGGAACAGACCACCTGCTGTTTCCCTCACTGCTCTATAATTACCACCTCTGCTACTTAGCATAAGGTGACATGAAAGAACGCCAAATCTGCCATTAACAACTCCAGCCTGAGTTTTACAAGCCACGTTGCTACTGCTACAGAAAGCTGGAGGAGCTGCTGCACCATGACCTGAGGCCGGCCTGCAGCTGTGCTGCTGCATCATGACCTGAGGCCGCCTTACAGCTGTGCTGCTGCACCGCGACCTGAGGCCGGCCTGCAGCTGTGCTGCTGCACCGCGACCTGAGGCCGCCTTACAGCTGTGCTGCTGCACCGCGACCTGAGGCCGGCCTGCAGCTGTGCTGCTGCACCGCGACCTGAGGCCGCCCTGCAGCTGTGCTGCTGCACCGCGACCTGAGGCCGCCTTACAGCTGTGCTGCTGCACCGCGACCTGAGGCCGGCCTGCAGCTGTGCTGCTGCACCGCGACCTGAGGCCGCCCTGCAGCTGTGCTGCTGCACCGCGACCTGAGGCCGCCCTGCAGCTGTGCTGCTGCTGCCGAGTCAGAGAGGAGAGCTGGACATGCAGCTGTGCTGCTGCTCCTCCATCGAGCGCGGTGAACCTGTCGAATGCAGGTTTTAGGAGGAAACGGTTGTTTTATAGATTGCGGATTAAATCGAGGAGCCGCTGAGTTACGATGTAAACGTTCAGTAAATCAATGGATGAGGAAGTGACCTTGAGAGAGAGAGAGAGAGAGAGAGAGAGAGACAACATTCCCCAACATTAGAGACAGGGAGAGTGAGAGATAGAGGCAGAGAGAGGTAGAGAGAAAGAGAGGGAAAAAGATAGTGAGGGAGCGAGAGATGGAAACAGATGCACTGTAACAACAATAATAGCACAACGGCTATAATAATGTGTATATGACCAATAACAATAATATAACTGTTTATATAATTCAGTCTGCCCCTAATGATTATTCCACTATTGATTTAATTTGTCAATTAATACAACAATCCAATAATAATTTATTCTGTTACAATTGATTTACTAAATATCTAAACTCTATGGGGGAAGGGCGACGGGGAGGAGGGGCCAAACAAACACAGGACTTTCACTCGGGTCTCCTGTGTGGAAGCAAAAGTCCACGTCGACTTACGGACGCCTTATTTAAAGACAAGAAGTTGTTTTAGCTTCAACGTTATTCCCGATAATGACCTCCTCGCTGCACACGACCTATTGCACGCATGGCTGCTTCATTTTGACAAAGAGAAATAATAACAATGATGCTGCAGGAACACCGGACCTTCAGAGATCAGAACAAAGTGTTCAACCTCCAATGGGCTGAGAGCGTCCAAAAGGGGGTTATCAAAGAAGACTGAACCATGACACAGAAATATCCACTCACGGTAGAAATCAATATTTAAAAAAAAAGAAAAATGTATTTTCCACAGCTCTGAATCCTCCTGTTTGACAGCATTCGCAGTCGGACTGAGCAGCGACACTAACGAGCTCCGGCGGCGAGTCAGAGAGCAGCGGCGTCCGTTCACCGGCACGGAGGATGAATAATTAACGGCTTTATTCCTTCATTTCAGATTTTGATTTATTTATTTGTTTCTCTTTCTATCAGACACAGCAGCCTGAACGCCTGCAATCGAAGAACGATGAGCGCCGAGGGACAATGGTGGCGTCCAGTTAAAAGAAAAAGAGTTCTCAAGCGAATTTTGGGACAAATTTAGAAACGTCACAAAAAATAAATAAATAAAAGTGAATACGGAGAGTTTGAATCTACTGGTTTGGAGCCAATAACCTTAACTATGGTGTTGTTTGGTCAGAAGTTAACGCAGGAGGCTCTATGGTTGGAATCTACCAATAAACAAGAGTAGAAGAAGAAGGAAAAGAAGTAGATGAAGAAGAAGAAGTAGAAGAAGAAGTAGATGAAGAAGTAGAAGAAGTAGTAGAAGAAGAAGTAGAAGGAGAAGTAGATGAAGAAGTAGAAGAAGTAGAAGAAGTAGAAGAAGTGGAAGTAGATGAAGAAGAAGAAGAAGAAGAAGTCGAGGTTGTTTGTTGCGTCAGCTTCGATGGGTTCGGGTAAACGAGGCGTTTCCGTAATCCATTCGCTCTTTTTACGCCTCACGGCTGCTGCAGGCGGTCACTACGGTGGCCTGTGAGGCCGCCACCGTGGGATTGTGTTTTCATTCACACGCCTTTGTTTAATTCAAAGCATTTATTTATTGAATTGTTTTTTTTACAACCCTTCCATGTGACAATGCTGCTGGTGTAAACCTTCATTTCTGCTTCAACAGGACTGAGACGTGAGCTCCCGTATGAGTTCAGATTGTTGGCCGATACTAAATAAATTTACTTGAATAATAACGTAATGTATTCCTGGGAAACGGTAAACTTCCTCTTCCTTCATCAGGTCCAGCCCGCCGGCTTTCTATGCACGATGTCTCTGTGGAGGCGGAGTTCCTTTCAGGCATTCTCCACAAATTCAGTCACATTTCACGGTAATTTTCTGTCGTTTTTTTTTCTATATTTTCCAACTTGTGAAGATTTCCATAATGTGAACTACAAAGCACATGTCCTAGATTGCACCAGTAGGTGTTGTTTTTTAAGCTCTGGTACAAGTCTTCTGCAGAACAGTGATATAATGATGAAGTATTTCATCCTCACCCTGCAGACCCCAAAGAGCAGCGAGACACACGGCAACATACAGTTAGGGCCATAAATATTTGGAAATTGACACATTTTCCATTATTTTGGCTCTGTACACCACAACAATGGAGTTGAAATGGAGTTGAAAAATCAAGATGTGCTTTAAGTGCAGACTTTCAGCTTTAATTTGAGGGTATTTACATCCAAATCAGGTGAACGGTGTAGGAATTACAACAAATTCAAATGTGGCCACCCTCTTTTTAAGGGACCAAAAGTAATTGGACAAATTAATATAATCATAAATCTAATTGTCACTTTTAATACTTTGTTGAAAATCCTTTGCAGTCAATGACAGCCTGAAGTCTGGATTCCATAGACATCACCAGACGCTGGGTTTCGTCCCTGGTGATGCTCTGCCAGGCCTCTACTGCAACCGTCTTCAGTTCCTGCTGGTTCTTGGGGCATTTTCCCTTCAGTTTTGTCTTCAGCAAGTGAAATGCATGCTCAATTGGATTCAGGTCAGGTGATTGACTTGGCCATTGCAGAACATTCCACTTCTTTGCCTTAAAAAAGTCCTTGGTTGCTTTCGCAGTATGCTTCGGGTCATTGTCCATCTGCACTGTGAAGCGCCGTCCAATGAGTTCTGAAGCATTTGGCTGAATATGAGCAGATAATATTGCCCGAAACACTTCCGAATTCATCCTGCTACTTTTGTCAGCAGTCACATCATCAATAAATACGAGGGAACCAGTTCCATTGGCAGCCATACATGCCCACGCCATAACACTACCTCCACCATGCTTCACTGATGAGGTGGTATGCTTTGGATCATGAGCAGTTCCTTTCCTTCTCCATACTCTTGTCTTCCCATCATTCTGGTACAAGTTTATCTTCGTCTCATCTGTCCATAGGATGTTCTTCCAGAACTGTACAGGCTCTTTTAGATGTTTTTTGGCAAACTCTAATCTGGTCTTCCTGTTTTTGAGGCTCACCAATGGTTTACATCTTGTGGTGAACCCTCTGTATTTACTCTGGTGAAGTCTTCACTTGATTTTCGACTTTGACACAGATACACCTGCCTCCTGGAGAGTGTTCTTGATCTGGCCAACTGTTGTGAAGGGGTTTTTCTTCACCAGGGAAATGATTCTTCTGTCATCCACCACAGTTGTCTTCTGTGGTCTTCCAGGTCTTTTGGTGTAGCTGAGCTCACCAGTGCGTTCTTTCTTCTTAAGAATGTACCAAACAGTTGATTTGGCCACACCTAATGTGTCTGCTATCTCTCTGATGGTTTTGTTTTGATTTTTCAGCCTAATGATGGCTTGCTTCACTGATAGTGACAGCTCTTTGGACTTCATATTGAAAGTTGACCGCAACAGATTCCAAACACAAATACCACACCTGAAATGAACCCAAGACCCTTTTATCTACTCCTTGTAAATGAAATATCGAGGGAATTACACACACCTGACCTTGAAACAGCTGATCAGCCAATTGTCCAATTACTTTTGGTCCCTTAAAAAGAGGGTGGCCACATTTGAATTTGTTGTAATTCCTACACCGTTCACCTGATTTGGATGTAAATACCCTCAAATTAAAGCTGAAAGTCTGCACTTAAAGCACATCTTGATTTTTTCATTTCAACTCCATTGTTGTGGTGTACAGAGCCAAAATAATGAAAAATGTGTCAATGTCCAAATATTTATGGACCTAACTGTATCAGCTGCTGGAATCGTTCCAATATTTCATCAGTTTGTCAATCAATGTCGTTCCTATGATACATAACCTGTTTTCCAAGTAAACACACCACCGGGTCAGAAGGAGACACACACACACACACACACACACACACACACACACACTGATCTCCTTGTGTCTTTTTCCGTCTTTTTCACACGATACACAAATTATCACTTTCATAAATAATAATCGTTGTCTTTAGATGACACCAATGACATCACTAAAGTCATAATGTTGAAGGATAAACAAGTTAACTTGTTGCTTTGATGTTCAAGGTCAAGGTTAAGGTAAACTTTATTATCCACAGGTAGGAAATTCATATGGTCACCATTTACACGTTCCTGCCACATACCAATAAAAACAAATACATTAAATACAAAAACATTAAAACATTTAAGCATTAAAAACTAAGAAAAAAATAAAAATAAACTACCTGAGTGCCAACTGATTATTGTACAGTCTAATTGCTGTAGGCACAAAAGAATTGCTGTACCTCGTGGTCCTAACTTTCCTCTGCAGTAGTCTGCCGCTTGACCTATTGCTTCTTAAGAAACTCTGATGAAGAGGGTGGGTTAAATCTTTTAGAATTTGTTCTGTCTTTTTAAGAATAAGATCATTGTACAATTGGGCTACAGACACCTGATCAACGCCGATGATCCTACTAGCTGCTTTGACTATTCGTTGCAGTTTCTTCTGATCCTTAATATACATATTACCAAATACACAAATAAGACCAAATGATAAGACACTCTGCAAGAGAGCTTTGTAAAACATTTGAAGAATACTACTGTCTACTCTAAAATGGTTAAGTTTCCTCAGAAAAAACATCCTCTTCTGCAGCTTTTTGGACTTATTTTGTGCACATTCGTTAAAAGTCAGTTTATTGTCTATTTCAACCCCCAAGTATGTGTATGTTGTGACCCGCTCTACTACTACACCATTTATGCTTGAGGATGGAACTGTAATTCCCTTTTTATTAAAGTCTATGATCATCTCTTTTGTTTTCTTCACATTAACCACAAGGAAATTGTCTGTACACCAATTAATAAAACCCTGCACTTCAGTCTCAAAGCCCTCTAGGGATTCAGTATTGGACTGTACAAAACCAACTAATGCTGTATCATCAGCATATTTTAAAAAGGTATGGTTTGAGGTGGTTGCCTGGCAGTTGTTGGTGTATAAAGTGTATAGAATTGGAGACAGGACACACCCTTGTGGTGCCCCTGTATTTATGGCTTTTAAAGATGAGACACTTGAGTTAAATTTCACTTGTTGACTACGGTTTTTCAAGAAGTTAAAAATCCACAAAACTAGTTTTGGGTTAACCCCGAGGTGAACCAATGTTTTTACCATCAGGTGGGGTTGGATTGTGTTGAAGGCACTGCTGAAGTCTATGAACACAATCTTGACAAGACTCTTTGCCCGTTCAAGGTGCTCATATATGCTGTTTGTCAGGGTCAGCAGTGCATCTTCAACCCCTCTCTCCACACGATATGCAAATTGGTTTGGGTCTAAGGATGGTGTGACCTCACATAAAAGCTGTTTCAAAATTATCTTTTCAAAACATTTCATTGCCGTAGATGTCAAGGCAACAGGGCGCAGATCATTAAGTTCCCTAGGTTTATTATTTTTGGGTACGGGCACGATCAAAGATTTTTTCCATAGACAGTGAACTACACCAGTGTCTACTGACAGCTGGAACAGCCTTTGAAAGGGCTGTGCCAGCTGATCTGCACACACCCTTAATGTCCTATTACTAAAACCATCGGGCCCGCTAGCTTTACGGGGATTCACATGTCTAAAATAAGACTTAACATCATCTATAGTGATATCTATATCCACACACTTCATACTACTGATTTCTTTAAAAACCAGTTCCTGTTCAGCTGTAAAATCATAAGTATCAAATCTACAATAAAAATCATTCAAATCATTTGCCATTTCAAGTTCATTTTCCGCTGCCATAAGATGCCTCTTAGGCTTGTATCCTGTGATTTCCTGGACCCCCTGCCAGGCTCTCCTAGCATCACATCTAAAAAAGTTTTCTAATTTACGTTTATATGCAGCTTTGCAGCCCCTAATCATACCTTTAATTTTTTTCTGCACAATCCTTTTCTCTTCTCTGTTTCCTCCCAAATTAAACAGTCGCTTTTTTTGGTTGAGGAGTTGTTTTAATTCTGGAGTTACCCAGGGCTTATTGTTAGGGAACATCTTAACAGTCTTTTTGGGAATGATTGCGACCTCGCAGAATGTTATATACCCCGAGATAGCAAGCGCCGCGTCGTTCACGTCTTCGGTCCGTCTATCACTATGTCCCAATCCGTGCACTCTAGACAGTCTCGCAGCGCCTGGGATGCGTCAGCAGTCCAGCTCTTGACCTCCACCTTTCTGACTTTCTCACGCCGCAGCCTAGACACATAGGCGGGCATCAGTTTGACCATGTTGTGATCCGAGTTCCCCAGACCGGGCAGTGCTTAAGTGCTTTGTTAATCATGTTGGCAGGATGAGTTAAGGAAGTATTTTATTCCCCCACACTTTGCCAAGGCACTTGAATGCACCTCTTTCCACTCAGCTGGAACTATGAAAAGCAATAATACACATATGAGTAGAAGCTCTTGATATGCTTCTACCTTCTATATCCATCATGATGGCTCAGCAGCTCTGGGGGAAATCCAGAGAAACAAATCTTTAAATAGTGAGAAATCATTCGGAGGCATCGAGCGACAGCGACATGTCAGCTCCTCCAGTGTGTGTGTGTGTGTGTGTGTGTGTGTGTGTGTGAGAGAGATGTGGCAGTAAACACACTTTTTACACGCACTGACCGAGATTCATAACTGAGATCAAAAGCAGCCTCAAGGGAAACAGCAGCGGTTCATTGGATGAAGATCAGCTGTCCGTGCGACACCTGCCCATCACCATCCTCATCCTCACCCTCGCTGCGTGCGCAACATTTAAGTTTAAGAGCAATGTAGTAAATCCCATTTGGCTGAATCTTTTGTTTTTGTTAAAGAACAGAAGAAGAAGAAAAAAATTCGAACTAGAAGAATGAGATCAAAGATATCAAACAGGAGAAGGAGACACGAACATTTTGTAAAAAAAAAAAAAAAAGGCAGATAATATCACACACAAAAATAAATAAAAACAAAAAAAAGGGAAGAGAAAAAGCCAGAGCAGCTTCTTGCAGCCACAAGCAGCGGAAGCTCCGGTGAAGACTCCGCACAGAGGAACCACCCCGCCGCTGGAATGCAGAGCGGAAAATAAAACAAAACCCAGAACAAGAGGAGGGAAACAAAGCAGCAGCAAAGAAAGAGAGAAGAAGAAGAAGGAGAGAGAGAAGAGACCTACCGAACGCAGGAGCTCAAAGCGGCTGCAGCGAGAGCAGGGGAGGCGGCGGAGGCTCGGCAGTGCGCTCGGTAACCGGGCTGGAGCTCCGACTGCGCGCCGGCCGGCGGGGCGGTGGTTACCAGCAGCTGAGCGCCGACTGGAGCGAACCACTGCGCGCTGGCGGGCAGGGGGAGGCCGGGCGGCGGCGCGGACGCGGGGAGCCCCGTGCGTAATTTGGCACCGGGCCAAAAAGAAGAATAGCGCAGAAAGACTCTTAAAGGGATATCCCATCCCAAACCCCCAAAAATAAATAAAATGAATCCGTTAAACGAGCCTGACGGCACAGTTACACTCATGTGCACAACTCTGTGGAGGCCACATCCCATCATACTTCATATTTAAATAAGCTTGGCACTTTCCCATTACACCTACAGCACACGTGTTTATACTTTTTTGATGTTTGTGCACTTTATTTGATCTATTTCTATTGTAAATGTAATATGTTTCTATGTCTTGCACTGTGTTGATTGTTGTTGTTGTTTGTGTGCAACACCCGCCAAGACATATTCCTCATATGTGTAACATACCTGGATAATAAATGGTTCTGATTGTGTGTGTGTTTATAGATGCTCCATCACAACAATAATCCAGCAATATATTCTGTCCCTGAAGTCGTGGGCGACTGTGGCTCAGTGGTTAGCAAGTCAGTCTTTCAATCAGAGGATCGGCGGTTCGATCCCCAGCTCCGCTAGTCCATGTCTTTGTGTCCTTGAGCAAGGCACTTAACCCTCATTGCTCACCGTTGCTGTGTCTACGGTCTACTGTATATCATGTAAGTCACTTTGGATAAAAGCCTCAGATAAATGTAAAGTAGCAGGGGCAACACACACACACCTAAACACACTATAAATCACACCCTCTCTCCTTAGTTGTGACGTCGTCATCTTCTGCCCTTAAACAGTTCAGAGGATCAGCTTCAGGTGCAGAGACACACACACACACACACACACACACACACGTGTTGACTCACCTGTCGGTCTGTTGGCGGGCGCCTCCATTCAAACAGCTCCACGAGTAACTTCCGGTTCACCGGGACTTTAAAGCCGATGAATCTGGGACTTCAATCTCAAGGATTCCAGCGTCCCGGCTCCAAGTCCTTGATGTGGATTCTCAGGGGAATCGCTGTAACTCCGTGGAGGATCTTTCACTCAGAATGGAGAGCGGCCATGTTGGATTTGTGTGGGTGCCGATGAAGAGGAGGTGCAGGGAGCTGCTTTTGATCAGAGTGAAGCTGAGGCAACGGAGGATGTATATATATCTATATATATAGATATATATATGTACAATATATTTACGAGATTGGGAGCATTTCTAGTGGCTCTCAACAGGCTACACTGGCGTCTAGCTAACATGTTTAAAGACGTCTATCTGGATGAAAACGTGTTTCCAAAATGGAGAATGCAGTTTCGTTGTTTAGATACGAAGTTTATGCGAGACCAGCTAGCATTGGCTCCAAAAAAACTGAGCAAGGTTTTAACCTTTGAAATCTCAGAATTTGTAACTATGTATTCTTTCCCCCTTCATGTTCATATATCATGAAATGATATTCCTTACCTCAGAGCCTCAGTGAACCAGCGGGAGCGAAGCAGAGGAGGATTATTTGATTTCACTCAGCGAGAAGTCTGATGATGAAACAGCACAAAGGGAAAAGAGAGAGAAGCTTCTCTGAAGATGTTCTTTTTTTTTTGGGGTGCGAGAGAAAATACTGAGAGTTTCTAACTGAAACGGCTTCCAGTGAAAGGTGATTGAACCTGAAGTCATCGAGAAGAACAAGAAGAGTCCTTAAATAAAGCGTCTGGCTTTAAAACTCTGATGAAGTGTCAACTTGATGACCCTGATGATGAAGACCTTTCTCCCTCAGGGAAGAGGAGGAGCTCTTTAAACTGTGAGTTAACGGATGTTAACTGAGTCAATTTTCTTTACCGCTGATTCAATTGTTTTAAAAGATGTCTGAAGTGGTACAATGTGAACCAGATGGACCTTTATCCAATCAGAGTGAGCCACTGAATAGCTTAACCCATTCAGAAAAGAACCCATTCAGCCCGACATCCATCCTAGGGTTAAATAATGACCCGGAAAGCTTGCTCCGTGTGGGAGCTAATTTGTACTTTCTAGCTCCTAATCTCGATTTTCTATCTCATAATTTCAATTTTTTATCTCATAATTTCGACTTTCTATCTCATAATCTCGATTTTCTATCTCATAATCTTGACTTTCTATCTCACAATTTCTAGTTTCTATCTCATGATTTCGACTTTCTATCTCATAATTATGACTTTCTAGCTCATAATTTTGACTTTCTAGCTCATAATTTCGAGTTTCTATCTCATGATTTCGACTTTCTATCTCATAATTATGACTTTCTAGCTCATAATTTTGACTTTCTAGCTCATAATTTCTAGTTTCTATCTCATGATTTCGACTTTCTATCTCATAATTATGACTTTCTAGCTCATAATTTTGACTTTCTAGCTCATAATTTCGACTTTCTATCTCATAATTTCGATTTTCTATTTCATAATTGGGGGAGCAAACCGTCCTAAGGGGTCCTCATGAGTCCTCATGAGTCCTCAGGGGTCCCACCAGACCCACATTGAAGCATAAACCCTGTCTCGTCTATCACACGTTCTTTGTGTCATGCTTATATGTCGCGTCATCATCGTTCATATCCATGCAGCTTGTGAGTTCATGATCAAAATTGCACAAAGTTGTCGCACACAAAGCTTTGTGTGGGTCGAGCCTCTCAAACTCTCAGTGCACCGGATCCATGCGTTTCCCGTGAAGCGACTCTAGAACAACTCCAAGATCATCACAAATGGACAACTGCTCGAGAAGATATTACATTTTTGTTATCCTCAACTCAACTTCCTGTGGAGACGGAGGTTTATTTTGAAAAGCTCTTGTGAGCGGCAACAGGTTTGGGGCCACTGGCCCAGCGGAGTGAACATGTGTCGTTACAGATGGTCTGGACGCTCTCCACATTTAATAAAAAACTCCTTAAAATAACCTTAAAATAACCTTAACTGACGGGTATAAAACACAACTGTGGGCTCCATCGATCTCGTGTCTTTTTGTTTGTTTTTCAGCCGGCAGCTGTCAGACCACATCTGTCTGGAAACGTGAGGAAACCAACGCCGCCGGGGGAAGAGGCCGCCCGCCGCCCTGCGACTCTTTAAGACGACGCTGGTGGAGCAGCAGATGGGGGCAGGTGTGCGTTGGTGCCCTGAGAGACGTCTTGCAGGCTACTGGGCGTCTCCGTCCTGTGGAGCAGCTGTGGGTGCCAGTTAGGTTTGTGGTTCCTGCCAATTTAAAAGCAAACTGGGAAAACGATCCTGACGGGAGATCAACAATATGCAAATTAAAAGTCAAAATTATGAGATAGTAAGTGCACATGCGCTTCAGTGGCGCCGGCTTTTTATTTTCCTTTTTTTTTTACCAGATAACAGAAAGAAAACGTTTTTTTTAAAGCCAGTGCCAAGAACTTTCTATCTCATAATCTCGATTTTCTATCTCATAATTTCGACTTTCTATCTCATAATCTTAACTTTCTATCTCATAATCTAGCCTTTCTATCTCAAAATCTAGACTTTCTATCTCATAATTTCGACTTTCTATCTCATCATTTTGATTTTCTATCTCATAATTTCGATTTTCAATCTTATAATTTAGACTTTCTATCGCATAATTTAGACTTTCTATCTCAGAATTTAGACTTTCTATCTCAGAATTTAGACTTTCTATCTCAGAATTTCGATTTTCTATCTCAGAATTTACTGACGGGCTTCCATACGAAAACACATGAAAATAGACCAAACTAAAAACTATGAAGAAAAAAAACACATCAGATCTTGTAGTTTTTTGGGGTAAAGACATAATAACCTTTTCTAATTAGTTTGCCCTAATTAGCGCATACCACACAAACTCCAAAGATCAGGAAGGAAATCCTTCATCTTACCGAAAAGCTTCCTCACAAGAAGTGATGTCCGCTTAACGAGCTGATCATCGTCATGATACTTTCCCACTTTGAGGCTTTAATCCACTTTAATGCCACACGGCCGGAGGCAACAGGTGTGGGAGGTGCTCACGGCACATTTAGAGATCATCCTTCTGGTGACTTCTGTGAGGCCGTATGAGGCCCAGACGATGAAATAACGTCAATTTCCTTCAGAAAACCACCTAAAATAAATATATTTTCACCCAGATGGACTAAAAATCTGCCATTTGGGTCAACGAATAACTTATTTCCCGTAAATACAGAAGAATAAGGGCCTCAACATGTCCCTCCTGTTTTTACAAGCTTATGTTATAATATTTTAATGAGAAGCCTCCATGTTTTCAAATCTTCTCCTTTTTCTTTTGTTATACTCGACACTAAAAAGTTTTTTTTTTTTATCGCGTTCACGTTTTTGTGACGTGTTTGCATGATCCTAACCCTTTTCGGTGTCTTGTTATTCATGTTTCACACTCTAAAAACCATTAAAGACATCAATGTTTTCACGAGATATATATTTGTGCCGCTTCACGGCGCCGTAAAAAACACTTTTATGGTTTTGTGTGCTCGTATGAATGTCTTTGAATAAATCATAGCGATACAGAACATGGAATGAACACATTACACGCATGTCAGTATGCGTGGCATGCGAGCGAGTCTTTTATTGTGAAGGCTCGCCTCGCCTCCCCGAACATGACAGTTCTCCGGTGGACCTTTTCATTCGAAAATACACTGATAAGCTCACGTAGAATCCACACACACATACACACACACACACACACACACACACACACACACACACACACACACACTAACCTTCCCGGCCTTCTTCTTTCCAGTGATACGAGCTCAATAAAAGCCGACACACACACACACACCTACACACATAAGCCGCTCTGTGTACACACAACGTGATGACGAATGAATCGTTCCCACATAAATAAAAACCCTCCATAGTTTCGTGTCTGACACGTTTTTTTTGCACCTTGAAAACACGACGTTCCCGTTTCCTTCTCATGAATGAGTGAATATAGACGCCTCACAGGCCTCTGGGTAAAGGCACCAGGTCGGAGGTCCCACTGGGAATCGAACCCTGATTCATGTCCGAGTTTAACTAATTTGTTCATAAATAAAAGATTGTAAAAGATGCTTGGATAATATTTACCTTATTTATTGTTTCCAGCCGCGTCTCCGAAAACATCTGTTCCCATTCATGCAGACGGCATCGTGTTCCCATGGGAAACATCGTGTGTCAACCCTTATTCCCAGTAGCCTCCACAGCGCCGCCATAACGGACCATCATGAGCATCCGGTTCAAACTCGTCACTTTCACATAACTGTGGATTCAATTGTACATAATCATTCATTCACGCTCCCATTTATTTCACTGTTTATTGTTAAATGTTAAAAGTTATGCAACGTAAAGCCATAAACGCTTCTGATTCTGCTTTATGTTTTTACGTCGCTCCAGGGGATTTGAACCTTTAGTCACCTTGAATCTGAAATGTCTGCGCTTAGCTCTGAGGAAAAGGGAGAAAAGAACTCACTGTCAAGGTTAACAAGTCAAACCAACGCTCTCAGACGTGGAGCCGACGCCGGCTTCACAAAGACTCATGTCAGAGCTCAGGAGTTATGATGGGAACCTTGGAGAGGACGAGGCCAGAACAAATGACAGAGACCTTGTACGAGTGAGTCAGAGAGACTAACAGCACACCGACAAGAGAGTGTGTGTGTGTGTGTGTGTGTGTGTGTGTGTGTGTGTGTGTGTGTGTGTGTGTGTGTGTGTGTGTGTGTGTGTGTGTGTGTGTGTGTGTGTGTGTGTGTGTGTGTGTTTGTGTGTGTGTGTGTGTGTGTGGGTGTAAAGGTGCTTGCGTGCAGCCAGGTTACCACTGCCTAGTAAGGGGTTCACACACGGTTTCTCTATGAATATATTATATAATACTTTACATACTGTATATGTATGATGTGTTATATGTATTAAAGAAGAAGAAGAAGAAAATAAACTGCACACACTGACTTGGTCAGGACTCTTTGCATCACTTTCTGACGCACTGGGAAAAATCCACTTAGTTTGATTTAAGGAAAACATTGTGATTTGGATTCAAATTTGAAAAAGTACGAGAAATCCATAAAATGTTAACTTTGAAAAGATTAGACAACACTTTGGGACAGGAACGTCGTCGGTCTCCTGGGTGAAAGTCCTGTGTTTGCCCCCTGCAGTGTGGAATAAATGCATTTTCTGGGGATAGGGCTGCAAAACCAGGTTCTTAATGTAACTCATGTATTCACACTTCTGTAGATGTTAAACGAATATGTAGCGTCAAAAACTCTTCCCTTAAAATAACCATTATCTTTCCTCAAAACTATTAATATTCATTCTAATATCAACACTTTTTATAGTCCCATAATCACCTTTTTAACACATCTGATTAACTCTTTGTGAGATTTCAATCTTCGCAGGTTAATTAAAGTATCTCAAAGTTCTTTATTTCCTTCGACATCCTACAGCCCTTGAAACTGTTAACCCCCTTTTGTAATATATAATCACTGTATAGCACTGAATAGCATAACAAAGACCCCCATTGCTTTCCTGCAAAACTACATTTTCTATATTCCGTTCACAACGGAGACTGAATGCCTCCAAAGCCAAGATAATATCCTGCTCCCATAACTCAACAATGGGCTATTAAAAGGGCTGAATGTGATATGCGTTCTGTAATGTCGCTCTAATGGGATCCTAAACATATGCGGCTGCACAAAGCCCCATAAGGAGCATAATCCCGGCTCCTTTCATTCACTTTTATTGTTTTCTCTGTGGTAAATATTCCTCAAGCTTAATCCTGTCAGCGGTAGGAAGTGTTGCCACGGATGATGGATCAACAATTTCTTTTAACCTCCATTTGCTCGGGGAGGCTGCTGTGCTGGAAAACCTCGGATTTGAATACTTTGTGAAATGTATTGTTTGTTCAACTGCGTAGTCCCGCTGAGATGAGAGGCCTTCCCTCTTTCTGCAGAGCAGCCGAGGAAGCAACATCAAAACAAAATACGAAATGGTGCAGAGAAGTGTGCGCCCGGAAATAATCACAGCCAGTAAATGAGAAGAGGAGAGAATACGAAAGATGTTTAAATAATTAAAAAAACAGACGTTATTAAAAAATAAACACTTTGGAAAATGTGCAAAGTCTCTGGTGTCACCTCATGACAGGTGCATGAGTCTGTCATGTTTCTGCTTCTAAAGGTTTGGTGCTCGGTGATTTGATCCACTAAACAAACTCACCGGTTAATACGAGTCTGATCTGCCAGTCAGTGACTGTGGATAAATGTGTGTGTAGGTCGGTCATACTGGGAAATCAGAGGTTGCCGAACCGGCTTTTCTATTGTCTCTTTATGGCTCTCAACATGGCGAACTGGCTTTTCTATTGCCTCTCTATGGCTCTCAACATGGCGTGACGTTTTTTCTATTGCCTCTTTATGGCTCTCAACATGGCAAACTAGTTTTTCTATTGTCTCTTTATGGCTCTCAACATGGCAAATCAGCTTTTTGCAGCTAACAGCGCTAACAATGCCAATGTAAAGACGTCAACGCAGTGAAGCCGTGAACGTTAGCTAGCCAAGCGTGCGCGCTCATGTGCAGTTAATGGCCACATGCACTAAAAGGCACACGCCCCAACTATGTAAACACAGCACAGAGAAGCTCGGATTGCAACACACACATTACTTCATCTTTTCACGGCAATTACAGCTCAGAATATCAAATTTAGCACCTTTTTTTATGTCCAAAACCTGACTTGAATGAACCAAAGAAACTGGAGCGGTTCCTTAAAGGTCAATTCAAGGTCGAGCAATCAAACTAATTTGAGTCAGGTTCAAGAAGTCAAGATAATTGACGCTGCGTTCCACTTAAACACTTTTAATACAAAAACATCATGGTCGGCCCCGCGATACATTGGGCCTCCTCATGGAAGTAAACAGATTTAGGTCTTCTCCAGGGACTGGACCCAACAAGATGAGACAAAAAGAAGCGCTTGTTCATCGGTCAAAGTGGCAACAAACATCAAGCGCTCCTCTCCCGACGAGCAGCGGAAAGCTGCCGTCTCGACGAAAAAAAAGGTCAGCGGTGGAATTTTAAAAGGAAACCTGGAAAGATATCAAGCGACACATGAAAGAATAAAAATATTGGCTTGTAAGACAAGCTCTGCTTTCCAAGCAGGTGGCGGTTTAAAGCAAGTCCAACTTTGCTTAAATGTCGAGCAGGTGGTCCGGTCTCAATGTTCCCCCGAGACCAGATCAGCAACTAACAGCAATAAGCTCAAGGTAAAACCAAAAGATCGGTTCTAGCCCTACAGTATTAATATGCAGAACCTTTGGAAATATTGGGAATATATATTGGAAATACTTGTGATGGGAGCTCTATGTCCACCAGATCAATGCTCTCTTAATATGACACATTAAGGAGACCTTTAAAAGGGATTTAGGAAAGTGATTTCTTTAGTTTTTTTCCTCCGCGGGTCAATATCTTGAAACCATCCACCGATAACTGAAGGTTATACTCCTCGAATCCTTCGCCCTCAAAGTTGTAGGCGAGTTTTCTTGGCG
This sequence comes from Cottus gobio, assembly GCA_023566465.1. Taxonomy (NCBI): domain Eukaryota; kingdom Metazoa; phylum Chordata; class Actinopteri; order Perciformes; family Cottidae; genus Cottus; species Cottus gobio. The sequence continues at coordinate 25,708,262 of CM042222.1, forward strand.
TTATTCGTCATTTTCACAGTTGCTCAACGGATCTTTTTCTATTCAAAATGCATTTCAAAAGCAATGTAACTGAAAATATGCCCTTAACAATCCTCACAATGTGACTTTGTTTCGAGCATGTGTGTCTCTTGATACTCACACAAAGCTCGATCAATTCCTGATAGAAACAGAGGACGCAGCTCTTGAATGGTGTTGTTTCTGGGGAACAAAGGCTGGAGGACTCGGCTGATGATAGCAAAGACATTCTTCTGGGGAATGGCACTCGTCCACCATTCAGTCCCTTTCAGGCATCACCGCTAAGGCCTTTGAGTTCAAGGATTGCTGCCCTGCTTTCTGTCTTAAGGCCCAAACGCACTGCATTCTGAAGCACGGCTGTTGTTTTAAACAAACGAGGACCGCCGAAGCCGTTTGACTCCAACCTTGTTTAGGGTTTGGAGCGTCGCCCTTTAACCCATCCCAAGTTGTTGCGTTCCTCCGAGGAAGTCGAGAATGTAAAGAATGAGTTGTGTTCATTCTTTTCCAATGCTGTATGTTGTTTACACGTGTAAACCTGGAGCCTTGTATGATCGCACAAGATGGAACAACACAACCGTAATGAGCACTGGTGGACGTCCAACTCCAATTAACATGGGAGGATATGGAAAGTGTGTGTGTGTGTGTGTGTGTGATCCACAGCCAAGCTGATGAGATTTTAATTAGGTGAATCATATTATCATTGTTGTTCTGACATTTTAATAAAACGTCTTGGTGCTGCGCTTTGCCAAAGTCACATTAGTAGACGAAGAGTTGGCGAAGTGGAGTTTTAACGTCGGTGTATTGTTCGTCCTGTGCAGCAGCAGCTCGCTGAGAGGAAGTCAAGAGGTCGGGGACGTGACGCCCACTGAGCCTCGTGCTGGAGATGTGTGTTTTCATGGAGCTTTGAATGAAACGCACAACGTTTGTGTAGCCGGTGTTGGCAAAGTGCGAGGACTCGCTCAGCTACAGCGATAACTGTCCAAACATTCAGGGAGCAGCTCCTCTTCTTTTGGTTCTCTGATGGCTGCAGATTACATTTCATTTATCTGAGGTTTTTACCCAAAGTTTTTACAATAGACCGAAGACGCAACGGTGAGCAATTAGGGTTAAGTGCCTTGCTCAAGGACACAATAACATGGACCGATCCTCCGATTGAAAGACGGACCTGCTAACCACTGAATCACAGTTTCCAATAAGAAAAAGGTACTGCATATTAATACTGTAGGGCTAGAACTGATCTTTTTGTTTTACCTTTCAAGGTATTATCTTGAATACCTTGAAAACTATCAAAATAAAACTTCTCTAATGTTTGGTTGAAATTCAGTGTCCGAGTTTCAATCCATTTCGGGAGGCGCATCATCCGTGCTCATCTTTCATTCATATCATATCTTTAGATTAAAGTGCCCATCCTGTTCATTATCGGGTGTTTATTATCAGAATCAGAATCAGAATCAGAACCATTTATTGCCATGTATGTTTACACATACAAGGAATTTGTCCTGGCGGGAAGGTGCATACATTTAACATTTAACAATACACATTTAACAGTTAACGCAGTGCAATAAATGAGGATGAATGAATATTTACATTGAAACAGTAGCATATCAAAATACCAAAAATAAGATAAAGTGCATGGAATGTGCATGAGTGTAAGTGTAATGTTAAAGTGTCAAGTGTATTTAAGTATAAGGCTATGTGCAGGGGAGTGTCCGGTGGGAATTGTCTGGGGGTGACAGAGTCATTAGAGTCAGTGGGGGACCCGGGCTCTGTTAGGGGGACCCGGGCTCTGTTGATGAGCTCGACTGCAGACGGGAAGAAACTGTTTTTGTGGCGTGAGGTCTTGGTCCTGATGGACCGCAGCCTCCTGCCAGAGGGGAGGGACACCAACAGTTTGTGTCCAGGGTGAGAGGGATCAGCTACAATCTTCCTCGCCCGCTTCAGGGTCCTTGAAGCAAACAAGTCCTGGAGGGACGGCAGATTGCGGCCAATCACCCTCTCAGCAGAGCGAATGATGCGCTGCAGCCTGGCCTTGTCCTTGGCAGTGGCTGCAGCGTACCAGACGGTGATGGAGGAACAGAGGATGGACTCGATGATGGCAGTGTAGAAGTGCACCATCATTGTCTTTGGCAGGTTGAATTTCCTCAGCTGCCTCAGGAAGAACATCCTCTGCTGCGCCTTCTTGGAGATGGAGCTGATGTTTAGCTCCCACTTGAGGTTCTGGGTAATAATAGAGCCCAGGAAGCGGAAGGACTCCATAGCTTTGACGGGGGAGTCACACAGGGTGAGAGGGGCTGGTGGGGCTGAGATCTTTCTGAAGTCCACAACCATCTCCACTGTCTTCAGAGCGTTGAGCTCCAGGTTGTTTTGGCTGCACCAGGTCACCAGGTGGTCAGTCTCCCACCTGTAGGCGGACTCGTCCCCACCAGAGATGAGTCCAATGAGGGTGGTGTCATCCGCAAACTTCAGGAGCTTGATGGACTGGTGACTGGAGGTGCAGCTGTTGGTGTACAGGGAGAAAAGCAGAGGGGAAAGAACGCAGCCTTGGGGGGAACCGGTGCTGATGGACCGAGAGGCTGAGACGTGTTTCCCCAGCCTCACGTGCTGCTTCCTGTCAGACAGGAAGTCTGTGATCCACTTGCAGGTGGAGTCGGGCACGTGCAGCTGGGAGAGCTTGTCCTGCAGCAGAGACGGGATGATGGTGTTGAAGGCAGAGCTGAAGTCCACAAACAGGATCCTGGCGTAGGTTCCTGGGGAGTCCAGATGCTGGAGGATGGAGTGGAGGGCCATGTTGACTGCATCGTCCACAGACCTGTTGGCTCTGTAGGCGAACTGCAGGGGATCCAGGAGTGGGTCGGTGAGGGTTTTGAGGTGGGACAGGACCAGACGCTCAAAGGACTTCATGACCACAGAGGTCAGGGCGACGGGCCTGTAGTCATTGAGTCCTGTGATCCTAGGTTTTTGGGGGACGGGGATGATGGTGGAGGCCTTGAAGCAGGCTGGTACGTGGCATGTCTCCAGAGAGGTGTTGAAGATGTCTGTAAACACCGGGGACAGCTGGTCAGCACAATGCTTCAGGGTGGAGGGGGAGACAGAGTCCGGGCCGGCTGCTTTGCGGGGGTTCGGCTTTTTAAAAAGCCTGTTAACGTCTCTCTCTTGGATAATGAGGGTCGTCACTGTGGAGGGGGTAGGGGGCGCTGTGAACGATGGTTCAGAGGCGTGAGCCCCTGATGGGCTGGGGGAGGGAGGGCTGGTGGTCTGTGGCTGGTTGGTGGGGCTGTTGATGGGGCTGTTGATGGGGCTGAGGGGGATGGCGTCAGGACTATTCCATTGTCTTTCAAATCTACAGTAGAACTCATTCAGCTCGTCTGCCAGGCGGAGGCCGTTCATGGAGTGGGGGGTTTTGGGCTTGTAGTTGGTGATCTGTTTGAGCCCTCTCCAGACCGACGCAGAATCACTTGCTGAGAGCTGGTGTTGCAGTTTCTCAGAGTACAGTCGTTTAGCGTCCCTCACCGCCCTGCTAAACCTGTATTTTGACTCTGTGTACAAGTCCTTGTCCTCACTCCTGAACGCCTGGTCCTTTTGCAGCCGTAGTTTTCTGAGTTCTGCTGTAAACCAGGGTTTGTCGTTGTTGTAGCTCACCCTGGTGCTGGTTGGAACACAGCTATCCTCACAGAAGCTGATGTAGGAAGTCACAGCCTCTGTGTACTCATCCAGACTGATGGTAGCAGTCCTGAAGACATCCCAGTCAGTACAGTCCAAGCACGCCCGAAGATCCTCCAGAGCCTCACTGGTCCACTTCTTGAACTTCCTCACCACAGGTTTGCAGAGCTTTAGTTTCTGCCTGTATGCAGGAATCAGATGGACCATATGACGTGGTCAGAGTGACCCAGTGCAGCTCGAGGGACGGCGTGATAGGCCCCGCTGATGGTGGTGTAGCAGTGGTCCAGAATGCTCTCCTCTCTAGTCGGGCATTTAATAAACTGTTTGTACTTAGGGAGTTCATGTCTGGGGCTGCACGGTGGCGTAGTGGCTAGAACTGTCGCCTCACAGCAAAAGGGGCCGGGGTTCCAATCCCGGTCTGGGCGGGCCTTCTGTGTGGAGTTTGCATGTTCTCCCCGTGTCAGCGTGGGTTCTCTCCGGGTTCTCCGGCTTCCTCCCACAGTCCAAAGACATGCATGTTAGGTTAATTGGACTCTAAATTGCCCATAGGTGTGAATGTGAGTGTGAATGGTTGTCTGTCTATATGTGAGCCCTGGATAGACTGGCGACTTATCCAGGGTGTACCCTGCCTTCGCTCAATGACAGCTGGGATCGGCTCCAGCGCCCCGCGACCCTAAAGAGGATAAGCGGTTCAGATAATGGATGGATGGATGGATGGAGTTCATGTCTGAGGTTTCCTTTGTTAAAGTCACAAGAACAATAACTAAGGAGTCCGGGTAGGTCCGCTCCACACCCTGTATCTGCTCGGCGAGGGTCCGCTGTGCCTCCTGCACGTTGCCCTGCGGTGGCATGTAAACTCCGGCCAGGATAAATGAAGCGAACTCACGGGGGGAATAGAAGGGTTTGCAGTGGATGATGGATGATTTCAGGTCCGGAGAACAGTGCTGCAGAATCACTGTCACGTCGTTGCACCAGCTGTTGTTGACGTAGAAGCAGATTCCTCCACCCTTCGCTTTGCCGGAGAGCTCCGTGTCGCGGTCCGCTCTGAACAGCTGGAAGCCCGCCAGCTGGAACGCAGAGTCCGGTATCGATCCGCTGAGCCAGGTCTCCGTGAAGCACAAAACGGAGGATGAAGAAAAGCCTCTGTCTCTCCTCACCAACAGCTGGAGCTCGTCCAGTTTGTTGCACAGCGAGCGGACGTTGGAGAGGAATATGCCCGGCAGCGATGTGCGAGATCCGCGTTTGCGGAGTCGCACGAGCGCGCCGGCCCGTTTCCCTCTCCTGCGGCGTCTCACCGCGTGAGTTAAGGGGAGCACACCTTTTACGAAAATGTCCAGAAGTTCCACGGAAGTTAAAAAAGTTGGAAGTAAGTCCGCTGGAGTTGTTCCCCTGGTGTTCATGAGCTCATCTCTGGTGAAAGAGCTCCGGGAATCGCAGCAGAAGACTGAATTAAAAACAAAAACAATACAAAACAACGAGCACCGACACACCGAGGCAGCCATCAGCGGCGCCATCTTGAATGGGAGCATGTTAAGTGTTATAAGGATGTTATAAACATTGCCGTGTTTGGACAAAAGACAGACACAATGGGTTTCTGTTACTTTGTGGTTTTCCTGTGAAGAAAACAAAACGTTTGCTTCTACGTCTTGTTTGAATCCAAAATGTTGAAATCCCCCCGGAGGGAATCAGGGAGAGACACCTTTCAGCAGAAACAGAAGCCCGTCTTTGATGCATTATTTAGTTTAGTTAAAAAAAAAAAGTTTGAATTCCCTCATTGACTGATTATTGTTAGAAAATGTAGAACAGAATCTAGGCCAGATCTGCTCTCGTCGAACTCATCACCACAGGCGGTTCCCCGGCTGCACATCAGCTGCCAGAACACGAGGTTCTCAGTTCTAACGTTTGGGACCAAAGGTCAAGAGCCTCCGATTGGCCGGTCCGTCCTCCGGATGTCCCGACCTGCTGCACCTCGTGACCACAAACCAACACCCAACCGATGTGTTCCTTCTTTCAGGGAAACACCACCATGTAGTAGTAGATGAGTTCTCCATCTTTCAGGGAAACACCACCATGTAGTAGTAGATGAGTTCTCCATCTTTCAGGGAAACACCACCATGTAGTGGTAGATAGCTAGCAGGTAGTAGTAGCTAGTTAGCAGTGCTGTCTGCCAATGGAGAGGTTCCCATACTTCAAGGGCAACATTTTGCTCATGCAACGCAACCGGACCCGGTAGGGTTGCAGCAATGTCCTCTCGTCAGCTCACCCGGCGGCCCGATCTTTTTTGTGGTCCTTCAAGTGACAATTCTGCTCAGTTTCTTTTATTATTGTATTTATTTTACTGATAATCGGTTAATTATTGATCTCCACTGCAAAGACAGATGCTTGTTTGTCTCTGTTGAATGTCACAACGTGAGGAGCATTAGCATGATTTAAACTATGACTTTGGGAATGTTATCTACTCTTCTATTTTACTTAAAATTTAAACATGTACTCTTTTCAAAATATTAAACATGTGTTCAATTTCACCACGTGTTATTGTAATGAGAGAAAGTTTGGGCAAAAGTGTTTTAATCTACAGGCTTTCAACTAGTACGGAGCTGGCATGGACACGTGGACGAGTGTGTGTGTGTGTGTGTGTGTGTGTAGGTGTGTTTTCCCCACTCATATAGTGGGGACTCGCCATCCTCTTGGGGACATGCTGGTCCCATCACATAAATCCATGTTGTCGGCACATGTTGAAGAGCTAATGGAGTGAAGAGGAAAACATGTTGCTTTCTTTTCTTGGGACGTTTATGAGCCGCCACTTCATTCGCTTAGAAACACCTGTTCGCCTATTTAGAACTTAAATTCAATGAATTAATCAATATTATCAAACAAGATGGATTTTTATTTGTCCAAAATTTCAAATCTCAAAGAATCCAGACTTCACTTTTTTTCTACGAGAGCTTCTTCCAGCTTCAATACACCAGAAAAATATACCCAGAAAATCTTCATCCACACACTCAACCTTTTCAAGGACCAAAACTTCTTTCAAACATATTTAGAACCGTTCTCCCTCAAAACTTAAACCCTGCAGCACCTTTCTGCATCGTCCCAATCTCCACCCACACCCACACCCACACCCACACACACACCCACACACACATCTTTTCCCATGGATTGATTAGGAGTCCTTGGGCTCGTTAACACCTCGTTCTCTCCTCGTTAGGGGGAGATCAAAGACAGGGATGTAATTAAAGAGGTTCACAGCGCTGTCTGCTATTGTTCTGCTTCAATCCCTGCTCTGCAGAATGGCTTGAGCAAGCACACACACACACACACACACACACGCACACACACACACACCGAATTTGATTCATCTGATTGACCTAATTGATTTGAATGGCCCTCCGGTTGCCGCAGCGTGACGTCGGGTTGCGTTTTAACAAAAGTTGATTGTGTTTCACTTTTTCCGTCGCAGGCTGCTGCATGTTGTTTCCCTGCTTGGCCCCCGATCTCCTGAAAGCCTCAAAACATTACCGATATAGAAACGTATGAGCTATACAACCGCTGTTTGATGTGAATGCAGGAAACAAAGAATTAAGGAAGTGTAGCAGGTTGGATGATTCATCCACACCCTGTTTATTTATTATAATGTATTATTATTCAATAATTGACCTTTTTTTCCATCATTCTGTGAGCAATCGTGATCTGATTGCATGATGCGGTCGCCTGCAGTGCACTGTGATTGCTCCACTTCTCCCATCAATATTTCAAACTCATCCCCTGTCAAAAACATCCAGAAATGCCTGTTGTCTTGTTCCATACGTGGATGTGTCCTGAGCTGTATCAGAGGCACAAAGAACAGGAGGGATGGAAGTTATTCACTTCATTGCTTTTACTATTTGGTCTTCACGATACTATTAATGTGTGGAATCGACAAACATGGACAAGCAAAGCGTCTCTCTACTTATTTTGTTTTCAAACCTCAAAGAAAACAAGAGCTGGTGATGAAGACTCCCTCTCCCGCTCGTTAACGAGCTGGTAATTAAAACACCAACTGGTGATTTACTTGCTGCTTTAATCCTCAAAATGGGCTGCTGGAACATTATCTGGACTCTGTTCAGCACTTCATTTACACACACACACACACACACACACACACACACACACACACACACACACACACACACACACACACTGTGGGCGTTGGCTGTTTTTTTGTATTCCAGTGGCTCAGCGCTCTGACAGAACGTGGCCGCGTGCAGCAGCTGAACATGAATTTTATATGAATTTTCAGTCTGAAAATCATTTCATTAAACGCTTGTGTAAACACTGAAACCAAACGCAGCTGTATTTAATTAACAATAGCGTCTGAGAGCAAATCTACGCTCCAAACTAAAGCTATGGCTCCGACTGAACACGGTGGTTAAACAACGAGCTACATCTCAGACCCGAGGGACTCGGGCGCCTAATGTTTCGGTACCTGCCAGCCTTGGATCAGGGCATAGTGAACCCACTGTGAGACCGTCCTAGAACAGTCCTCATCCTGGTGAAAGTACATCCGTGATATGTGTGTTTACAGAACGCGTACACATGTCAACAATAAGCCACTGGCAGATGTAGTATCGTGTTTTTTCTATTATCATCATTATCAATCTTAAATAAAAGTATGAATACAGCATGATAAACCCGATGATCTATTATGATTCTAACCGGCAAAAATATATAAAAAGGGTTATTTATGACTGTGGGCGGGGGCGTGGCTAGCGCACCTGCGGCACAGGGAGAGAGGGAGAGGGACGCTCATTTGGGTCAGCTGTGGCGCTCGTGAGGAGGCACAGCTGATCCAGATGAGTGTGGGATTGCGTGGGCAGGGAGGGGAGCATAAAAGCTCCCAGAGCCACGCAAGGAGGAGAGCTAGGCAGGGCATGTAAATGCATGTGTGGGTAAAATGCCTAATAAAAGTCGCAAAAGGAGAAACCTGGTGTCGTCTCTATGTCTGGAGCTCCTGGAGACCCCCGGTAACAACGGACCCTGTTACAGTGGCGCCCAACGGGGACTGCCGGTGGGGACGGAGCTGCCGGACTTCATGGACGACGGGAATGCGGAGATTGAGAGGCTGTATGCCGCCATGTCGGGCGGCGGGGTGCCGGGAGCACCGGAGGTCCGGGACGTGGCGCAAGCGGCGCGGGTCCCGACGACACCGGGGAAACCGGCGCCGTACCGCTCGTTCGACGAGTGGCGCGCGTACCTCGAGCGGCGGGCGGCGGAACGCGCGGGCCCAGAAGACGGCCAGATGGTGGGCGCCGTGAGGGCGCTCAGGCCGGGAGAGGCACCGGAGGTCCGGGACGTGGCGCAGGCGGTGCGGGTCCCGGCGGCGCCGGTGACGGTGGGCGGCACCAAGGAGGGGCCGCGGGACGAGACGCGCCAGGAGCGGTCCGACAGCGCGCGGCTGCACCAGCTGGAGGAGGAAAAGGACCAGCTGCGGGCGCAGGTACGGGAGTACGCCCAGGCGGTACAAACGCTGGCGAGGCAGCTGGAGGAGCAGACGCGGAGGGAGGCGCTCCTCGGAGAGGCGCTGGAGCTCAAGTTGGTGGCCCGAGAGACGGCAAGAGCCGCGACCCAGACTGACGCAAGGCGCCGGAGGGTCGGGGAGACCCAGACAGACGCCAGACGCCAGAAGACCCGGGCGGCGCAGACGTCGGCGGGCGCGACGGCTCCGGCGATGGTGGAGGCGGCGGCGCAGACGTCGGCGGGCGCGACGGCTCCGACGAAGGAGGCGGCGGCGCAGACGTCGGCGGGCGCGACGGCTCCGACGAAGGAGGCGGCGGCGCAGACGTCGGCGGGCGCGACGGCTCCGACGAAGGAGGCGGCGGCGCAGACGTCGGCGGGCGCGACGGCTCCGACGAAGGAGGCGGCGGCGCAGACGTCGGCGGGCGCGACGGCTCCGACGAAGGAGGCGGCGGCGCAGACGTCGGCGGCAGCTCCGGCGACGGGGGCAGCGCCGACGGCAGCGGAAGCGGCGACGCAGACGTCGTGGGGCGCGGCGGCTCCGACGACGGCGGAGGCAGCGGCACAGACGGCGGCGGCTCCGGCGGCGAAGGAAGCGGCGGCGCAGACGTCAGCGGGCGCGGAGGCTCCGACGACGGCGGAGGCAGCGGCACAGACGGCGGCGGCTCCGGCGGCGATGGAGGCGGCGGCGCAGACGTCAGCGGGCGCGGAGGCAGCGGCGACGGCGGTCGCTCCGACGGCGGTGAGAGCGTCGGCGGGAGCGGAACCCGACCAGAGGGGTCGGGGGAAGGCGCTGCCAAGGGGCCGCAAGGAGCGGCCGCAGAGGGAGCGATGGGCTCCCAAGCGGCAGAGGAGGCCGGAGTACTGGGGGTTCCCAGAGTCGGCGAGGCGGAGGTGCTGGGCATGCGGCCAACCCGGGCACCTGCAGCGGCAGTGCCGCAAGCAGTGCTGGACCTGCGGGAGACGGGGACACCTGAAGAGGTCCTGTCCGGGGTGGACGGAGGACCAGGGGTGGCAGGCCAGGCAACACCGGGGACAGCCGCTACACCCAAGGGCGACGCCCTGGGCAGCGCCACTGTCCCCGACAGCCTGGGGGAGAGACTGGGGCTGACCGGCCCACATCGGCAGGTGTGAGGAGGGGGCCGAGCAGGCCCAGCGGACAGGCCAGGGGGCCGGGGCCCGGTGGGGCCAGAGACGGAGTGCCGAGCCAGTGGCTCGGGCCCGCGCCTGGGGCCCGTGGGCCGGGGCGCAGTGGGGACCGATATGGGTCCCGCCTCCCTAACTTTCTCTCTCTTGTGTTGCAGGTTGCCGCGGCGGACTGAGGGGGAGAGCCGGTTTGGCCCCGGGAGGGGGCTGGCGGAGAGCGCAAGGAACCTGCTTCCCGGGGCGCTCGATCGCCCTCTGTCCGGGCCATGGCCCGCGCCCCGGCCCCCACGGATGGAGGATGCCAACTCCCGGACCACCCGTTGGCATCTGGCGGAAACGCAAGTTAATTCCATGGTGGTCCATAGGTCGGGGGTGCAGATGGTCGGGGCTGACTCCCGCTCCCGCTCCCAGTGGGAGGGAGGGGGGGGGGAGTTGGTTAGACCGGTGGCTCCCCGGCCTAAGTCGGGCGGTGGGGGTATGTGGGCGGGGGCGTGGCTAGCGCACCTGCGGCACAGGGAGAGAGGGAGAGGGACGCTCATTTGGGTCAGCTGTGGCGCTCGTGAGGAGGCACAGCTGATCCAGATGAGTGTGGGATTGCGTGGGCAGGGAGGGGAGCATAAAAGCTCCCAGAGCCACGCAAGGAGGAGAGCTAGGCAGGGCATGTAAATGCATGTGTGGGTAAAATGCCTAATAAAAGTCGCAAAAGGAGAAACCTGGTGTCGTCTCTATGTCTGGAGCTCCTGGAGACCCCCGGTAACAACGGACCCTGTTACAATGACGAAACTAAATCACTTAAACACAGCCACCATCCTTTGATCCGTGTGTTCATGACTCGGTGTTAACAGGACAAAGTCAGAAATAACAATAAACAACCTGCAGATGTATTAAACCAGTAAAATATGTTGGCTCTATTACATATCTACAGCACTTAATTTCATGACGTACCCCCTAAATATTCTCCACCCTTCTGTGATTGGTCGAGCTTCTAGCACCTCAAACGATTGGTCAACATTTCTTTTTCAACTTGACCATAAAAAAAAAGGAAAAGCAATGAACTTGAGCGTGAGGCCGGCTTTGCGAGGATTAAACCTTTGAAAGCTCGGAATGAAATCCCATTAAATGATGAAACCAGTGTAATAAATGCACCGAACCAGCATAACTAACCATCTTGTGTTATGGATACACGTCTTGTACGCATCCCTTCCTCCCCGCTCTGGGTTAAGCACACATCCAGAACACTGTGATGCAAACATGCATATTCAATGCAACATGCTAAACACGCTCCTGAGTGCACACGCAGCATTCCCTGCACGGCTCAGCGTGCCGATCGCTGCGTGGAGGCCTGCTGAAAGGCTGCAGCTCAGATCAGCCCGCTGGAGGGTTAGTACCCCGGAGTGTGTGTGTGTGTGTGTGTGTGTTGCCACAAAACCAGGGTCTTAAAGAAAATCTTGATGAAGTTTGCCACCAAAGTATGAGCCAGGGCTCAGTGGCGATTCTAGAAAAGTTTACATGGGGTGGCAGAAGGGTGGCAAGTTGAAATGCAAGGGTGGCATATCACACACACACACACACACACACACACACACACACGCCTGGTGTCTATATATATTTATTTATACAAATCCAGATAGTGAAAACAGACAAGAGCAATGGAATAGCTTAACAGTTAAGTTACATACGTAATGAAAATAAAAACTGAGAAAAAACTGCTATAACATTTTCTGTCAGTCCACCTTACTGTACTAAAGACGTTAGTAAGACGGTTAGCCCAGCTAACAGTAGTAACTTCAAGGCTAGCTAGCACAAGCAAGCTGTATAGCGAGCTAGCTACTGTATGCTACCGACTTTTGCAAGCTAGCAATTAAATAAACGATTGAAATTACAACGGAACTGTCTATCACATGTGACCACCCATCACATTTTCTTGATTCACGATTCAGCAGTACTGTACCTTCTTTCATCACTGGAAGCCTACAGTAGGCTTGTCTCCAGTTAGTTGCGGGAGATGGGCAACCACGGTGACGAGGGCAAAGCGGACTCTTGGACTCAACCATTTTACAGGGGAGGGGGAACTTAAAGATTT